>JAJOOR010002359.1:0-48984 GCA_036250505.1 Solanum acaule | reverse complement strand
AACTTGAAGGGGATTAAAGATCTTGCTACGATGATGGCACAAACAAAATTGGATCAAACTTGGTCTCTTGTTTATTTGCTTGTAAAGTTGGCTTTGATATTGCATGTTGCTACGGCAAGTGTGGAAAGAGCATTCTCCTCAATGAAGCTCATCAAAAATGATCTATGTAATAGCATTGGTGAAGAATTTTTGAATGGTTGTTTAGTTTGTAAGATAGAGCGGAAGATATTTGAAAATGTAAGTAATGATGCTATTATAGATCGTTTTCAAAATATGAAGTCTCGTCGAGTACAATTGTAAACTGATGATATTTTTTGTGGTAATGTAATTTTTATGTATTGCTCGCTTAGTATTGTTATTATAAATTTTTTGATCTTATCTTTAAAGCAATGGTGCACCCGTTTTCTTGAAATTCTAGATTCGCCTCTGATTATGTCACGTAGGACTCATATGTTTGTGCTTGTGCTCATCTTTTCATCTGGAATTTTTTTAATTCTTTTTCTTGGTTGTTCAGGCATCCTTTTGTACCTAGGTGGCAAGAGAATTTCTTCCAAAACAAAAACAAATTTAATATACATGCTAAAGTGGATAATAGATACATTAAAACAATATATTCTCTTCCACACTAATACATTAACAAAAAAAAAAATCACATGTATCTGATACGTTATAGTAACAACACACTAAAAATCACAACTATAAAATTCATTACATATACATCAAACTAGTAATGTATCAAGTTGTAACCAGTAATGTATCATGACTTATATATCCATATACAAATTCAAAAATCAAAAAATACTTATTAAAGCACAAATAAAAAATAAAAAAATAAATTCACATGTATCTCATACTTTATATTATCAGCACACAAAATCAAAAATCTAAAAACACATTACATATACGTCAAACTAGTAATGTATCAATATGTAATCAGTAATGTATCACGACTTATATAGCAATATACAAATTCAAAAATAAAAAACAGAGGGTATACGTAGCAAATCCAGGCAATTACACCAGTTGATACTGTAATGACCCGTTAGATCATTTTGAGAATTAGTCCTCTCTTTCATAAAAGATCTTTTCCGTAAATTTTAAATATGAATTTTGAATTATTTGTTTAACTATTGTTCAAGAGATCGAGAGCATCCAAAATGACTTGGATGGACGTACACAAACTAAGATAGAGACAAGACAGACCTTTCCTACCTTAGAGTGCAGACTCATGGAGGCATTGAGCATTATTGATGTTATAAAAGAAAATATAGAGGCACTCAAAGAGCAGGTCAACACTGGTGTGACTGAGACCTCGAGAAATATTATCATTGCGAGGAAGGCAAAGATCAAGGTTCCCAAGCCACTAGTATTCAAAGGGGTTCGTGATGCACATGAAAAAGAGAACTTTCTTTGACACTTGGAAAAATATTTTCGATATAGAAATGTAAGGGACGACAATGCCAAGATCAACACGATAGTGGTGTACTTGTCAGAGACTGACACGATATGATGGAGACAAAAATCGGATGATGCTAAGAGAGGCATATGCACAAGTAGCACATGTGATCAGTTTAAGACCAAATTTAAGTGACAGTTCTTCCCAAATAATGTCTTATACTAGGCAAGAAAAAACTTAGAGAGTTAAAGCACACAAGAAACATACCGGACTATGTCAAGGAGTTCATAACTCTTATGCTTCACATCTCCAATCTCACCAACAATGACTTGTTGTTCCACTTTATAGATGGATTGCAGAATTAGGCTAAGCAAGAATGGCAGCGATAATAAGTCATTGATGTAGACCAAGCCATAAAGAAAGTCGAGTCTTTGATGAAATTCAGGAATGAATAGTATGAAAAAGATGGAGGCAATAAGTCAAATGATGCCATTTCTAAGCGTGGAAAAGACTGTGGTAAAAGCAAAAAAGTACATCAACAACACTATAAGACTTAAGGTATCAAAAAGTTCGATAACAAGAAGTTAATTGGTCATCAGAGCTACACGAAAAAGAAATCACAGTTCGAGAGGAAGGGATGTTACATATACAGAGGGACAAATAGTTTTATGGATTGCCTTGACTTACAGAGTCGTAGCGCTATGGTGCATAAACAGACGAAGCAAGAAGAGAGTTTGGTCACAACTTACTTAGGAGTGATTGGACTATGTGGAGCTATTAAAAAGTCAGCTAGCCAAGTTAGCGAGAATAAAATTTAGTACGTGGACTGATCATTAACAATAAGAATGCTTGTGCATTGATTGACACCGGAGCAACTCATAATTTTATGACCGAGGCTGCAACAAAGAGACTAGAGTTGAAGCATGCTCCAACTAACTCTCGCGTCAAGACCGTGAATGTTGATCCTCAAAATTCTCATGGTGTTGCTAACGGTGTTGATGTGAAATTGGGCTACTGAAAAGGTACGACAAACTTTACCATTACAAAGATTAATATCCTTAATATTATTTTGGGGCAAGATTTCTTCACACAATGTCATGCCTTGATCGACCCCTACTTTCATTGTCTCCGGGTCATGGAACAAGAAGGGGCTTGCATGGTGCCTACAATAACTATACCACACAAATAGAATCAAGTACAACTTTCAGCTCTATAGCTTGTGAAGGGGCTCAAGAAGGAGAGACCGATGTTCTTGAAAATCACTACGAATTTTGAGAGAGACAAAAAAATCCATTGTCTATTCTACGTCCATTGGAAGGAGAAATCGTCGGAAGAAGCTACATGAAAATGATATGAGGACTTGTGAATACTCAAAGATAAGATTCTAAAGTTTATGCAACAGCAATCCATCGTGGTCGTCGCAACACTAAGTGGGAGAGAGTGTGATGATCCACCATCACATCGACGCCATGTAAGTGCAACATAGCACAAAGTTGCTCATGTGGAAATATTACATAGGTAACAAACTAATCGTTGTTGATGATTCTAGAGAAATATGGAAATTTCGTCTGGAAGATTATAAAATTGCATAGAAGGTCTCTAGAATATTCTAGGCATGTATAGAGTTCCGGAGAAGAGACCTACAAATCTCTACAAACAACCAAATATTATTTGCAAGAACTATAACCAAAATATTAAAACTTCAAATTCATCTTCAAAAATTTCAAATACAGTGAAAATATTTGTAATAGTATGTGGTACATCGTGTATGAGATCTAATATATCTACGATGTATATGAGTATCTATATTGACATATTACACTTTTAGAGCAAATTAATTGTACATTTTAGATAAATTAGTTAAGTTGAATGATTTTACTACTTTTTTTAAATATGGGATATAGACCATGTTTAAAAAAATACATTCAAATTCTACATATTCATTGCAAAAAGTACGACTAAATACAACTTCAATTCTATCTCCAACTTTGAAAATTTATATTTTTCTTTTTCATGTCTGTAATATAACAACATTTTTTATGTATTAATAAGTTATAATAAATTATATTCTTTTCGAGAAAGGGTATATATATATATTGAGAAATTATGCTGGCATTAGACTTCTGGCCTAATTTTACCTCGTTAGGAAAAGTCTTGTTTTTGTCCTTCATTTTTAAATGAAGTTCCAATCTGATGGTAATTTAAAATGATATTCATGGTAAATTTGAACTTTTTCCTTTGAAGAATTTAGATACGTAGAATACACTCATTTTATGCTAAATTATCATTAATGATAAAGATAAATATGAAATGATTTGCAAACGACAAGAACATGGAAAGGACCGAAAGTTTGAGAGGCCAAAATTTGGCCGTCTTCGATTAATAACTTTAGCATTTTAACAGAATATATATTGAACTAATGTTTGTGTGTGAGTTTAATTTTTCTTGGTCACAAACAATTGCCCTAAGCCCCACCTATTTACCGTAAAATGTTATAGTCAATATAGTCTATATAGGAAAAAAACAAATATGAGAAAAGAAAAAAAAACATTAGTCACGTTGTTATTAATTGATGGCAATTAAATAAGACAAAGATAACATAGTTATCATTTGCCCAAAAAAGGACAGACTTTTTATCAATTTAATTGACCGCCCACGATAGTGGCAAAAATGAATTCTATTATTGAGTGTGAACCCACGTGAAACTTTGAAACTTTTCAATTTGACCCACCCAACTACACAAAATAAATTTGCTTTTTCTTTGCATCATAACCATTGTTCCCAATAAACTTATAAATATGTCTTCTAGTCTATCTGCATACATATGATAAAAGGAAATTTGGGTTTGAGTTCGAGCTCTATGAAAAAATTCTTAATAGGAGTGCTTTCCCTTGAATGATATCCTATACTCAGGGGAGTAGCTACATAGTCTTTAGGGAGTCCAATTGGACACCCTTCGTCGAAAAATTATACTTTATATACAAGTAAAATAATATACAAAGTGATTAAATAACGTATTCTGAACACCCTTAACAAAACAAGGTGTTGTAGTCTAGTGGTTTAAGTTGCCTTAAAAGAGCCAAGCCTTTAAGCATTTGTGAGTTCAAATCTTGCTTGCAGCAGCATTAAGCCCTTTTTTTCAAAAAAATTCACCTACTTTTTTTCAAATTTTTTCATGTATATTACGCTGTTTAATTTAAAATTTCTAGTGCACTCATTCATCCAAAAGAAAAATGTACTCGTGTAAAATTTTTAGACACCTTTCGTGAAATTTTTGATTACGCTACTGCCTACACTGCACATATTCGAAACAGACGGACTCTAATACCGATATGAAAAGAAACTAAAAAGATATAAACAAAGCAGTTGTTTCACATTTAACAATTTTCAAATTTTCATATCAATACTCTAATCCACACAATTTATAATTACGATATCAAACCCAACAAAAAATTTAACGTGGACAGCCCACATTCAATTTTTCTTTTCATTTTCACTTTGTTATAAGAGTTAATATCTTAAATGGTCACTCAACTAATAGTTCTTTTCACAGAAAGTCATTCAACTTTCATTTTTAATCATAAAGTCACTCAACTATGAATTCTTTTCATAAAAAGTCACTCAACTAAGGGTTCTTTTCACAGAAAGTTACTCAACTTTCTTTTTTAACTTTAAAGTCACTCAACTATGAATATTTTACTTATAAAGTCATTCAAATATTGATATTTCATTTAGAAAGTCACACAACCAATTTAAATAATTTTTTTAAATTAAATTTGTTAAAATACAATTTTTGTTTAAAGCTAATTTTTAAAAAATAACAAGATGCTCATTTAATGATTTACTAAATTTTGTTAAACACTTTTTTTAATTAATAAGTTTTTTAAAAAAACAATAAAATACTCATTTTAATAAATTTTATTAAAGTACTATTTTATTTTAAACTAATAAAGCGAAATGTCATAAAAGTGAAGAAGAATATGGACACGGAATCAGTGTAGTAGAACTTGATTGACATAAAAGTAAAGGATATTATCCATGCTATTAGGCCATGCATCTGCCGTAACTCGCAATATGGATCAAAGACGATAAAAATAATTTGTATTTTAATAAATAATTAAAATGGCTATCTTATTATTTTTTTAAGAAATTAGTTTAAAATAAAAATTGTGTTTCAATAAAATTTAATAAAATAATTAAAATGAATATCTTATTATTTAAAAAAAACATAATTTACAAAAAAAAATCATATTTCAATAAAATTTAATGAAAAAATCATTTAAATTGTTTGGATGACTTTTTAAATGAAATATCAAAAGTTGAGTGACTTTGTAGATAAAGTATTCATAGTTAAATGACTTTGAGATTAAAAAGGAAAGTTTAGTGACTTTCTGTGAAAAGAACCCTTAGTTGAGTGACTTTCTATGAAAATAATTCATTGTTAGGTGACTTTATGGTTATAAAAGATAGTTGAGTGACTTTCTGTGAAAAGAACCATTAGTTGAGTGACCATCTGAGATATTAACGTGGACAGCCCACATCCAATTTTTCTTTTCATTTTCACTTTGTTATAAAGCTAAAATAGACAAGTTTAACATAGTATTATTATTAGTCTTTACCACAAAGTGTTTAGTATCACTCAAGCACTTTAAGAGCTTAAGTTATCTTTTGGTTTCATTTTTGTGAAATTTGTAAGGTCTAAACCTTGTTAGTTGAGGTCTATATTAGTTTAATACTATAATTCAGATGGATCAACGTAAGCTGTTTTTGGATAAGTGTTCACATATATATAATATAAAGTTGTTTAGAAACAAGTTGAGTATATTGTCTCCCTATTTTAACAAATAATCCAAATTAATCAACTTTTTCTAGTACTTTGATTGATTAGCCAAAGTGGGCATTATCTTTTATGAAGAAATAACAAAATTAGAATAGCTAATCTTGGGATATTAGTGTTTAATTAGGCTTAAAAAAAGGATAAAATGTTTTCAATTTGGAATGTTTTTAAGGTTAAACATTATAGTGTCGACACAAAAACAATAAAATTAATGATAAAACAATGTTCATGAGGAATGTTATTAAGATGTCTGTTTCATTCATGGTGCAATTGATAACACACAGCCTGGCCCAGCTCACACTTAATTGTGGGGTTTGAAAGGGATGTCCCTAAGGCTAGACAACCTTTTTTTTTTCTCGTATACGATATTTATTGATTCGATTAATTTAAATTAAAGATGAATAAATTAATATATATTATGTAAAGTTGATTTTTCATTATGAATACTTAAAAATTGAGATTTTTTAAAAAAGGAATGAAGGAATTTCAATCGTAACCGCGGTTTTTGAATGGCAAGTGTAGATGACTTGTTACATCTGATGGGCTTTTGCTTTGGGCTTCTTTTGTCACGGCCACTGAACAACCTATCAATACCTATTTCTTCTTCAATTATTTCCTAAAATCATGCAAAAATAGAAACTTTTTTTTTTCTTCGGGAAAATTTTTATAATGGATGAGGGATAGATATGATGTGGCAGACACAAGTGGTATGAGGCTCTACTTAGAATTTGCCAAGTGGATTATTGGGTCCTATTTTCAGAAAAGTGGGCCAAATTCATTTCTCTCTCTTCCTTTTTAACTTTTTCTCTTTGATTGAAATCTTCAATTTTTCAACATCTCTTCTTCTTCTTTTTTTTCTTTTTTTTAAAAAAAATAATTTTATTTATAAAAAATGTGAAATTTAGTCTTATTCATCGTACTTTTAACATTTGATATATTTTTTTTCTTTCATGTATTGATTATTTACATTACTAAAAGTAATTATTAAAAATTATTTGTCAATTAACAAATTAAATTATATTTTTATTTTTATTTTCATTACACTAATAATTAATTATTCTTAAAAATATAAACAAAATTTGTAAAATTGAAAAAATAATTCTTAAGGAGTAAATTAATAAAGTATCGTTTTTATTTATAATTTTATAAAGAATCCGTAAAAGAAAAAATAAATAACTAATACGAAAAACGAAAGGGGTCTAAATTTTTTTTTTCTCTTTCAACAATTTCATATATACTTAAATTCATCAAATATTCACAAGAAAATATAATGGAAAGAGCATCAATAATTTTGACAAATAATTACATAAGTTTTTGTACTATCTTAATGTAACCCAAAATCGAATTTTTTTCTAAACACTTAAATATATACTTACTCTTCCGTCAATTTATATGACATCTTTTTATTCTTGGAATCAAGCAATGTGAAATTTAATTAATATTTTAAAATATATTTTTATTTTTTATATTAACATAAGAACTACAATTTATAATGTTTGTTCATAAATAATCCTTCCCACTAAGTTGCAATTCAACCAAAAATACTATAAGTTGCAATTGTTATCATGTTAGCACATGAAAAAAAATACATTTTATAGCTTGAATTTTGAGAAAAAAATAATCGAATAAAATGATGGAGAGAGTAAAATGAAAAAAGAAGAAGAATTGATTAATGTAATTTAAATAACTATTTATGTTTATCCTAAAACTAAAAAATTATTTTTTTATGAGGTTAAGTGCACGGATCTTAGTTTAACTTTTTTAAGTACGTAATAATTTGACTTCAAATTTAAATTAGTATCAATATATTTATCTCTATTTGATTTTTGACAAATGAGTATTATGAACTATAAAAAAGGTAAGGAAAATAAATATTAATTTTAAGAAATAATGAAATGCTAATTTTAATATAGTACTATTTTTTTTCTTTGATCTTGTTATTGTATTATTTTAAATTTATGTAATGAAATATATTAAAATTAAAAAATAATAATATCAAGTACTTCATATTAAAGAGAGGGGTAAATAAAAGGTGGGGTGGAGGAGTGAGAAGAGAAAGGGAGAGGTTGAAAAGACATGGGACCTACAAAATGTACTTTTTTCTATTAAAAAAATCCCTCATATAACTATTACATGGCATACCTCATCCAGCATAAATTTTTTCCTAATTGCAGATATTGAAAATCATAATGCTTAGAGTGAGTGAAAAAAAAACACAAAGGAAAAACAGTACTCTGGTTTTCATATACCCCACTATTAAATACTCGTTTGGACATCATTTCAAATCATGATTTAAATATTATATTAATTTAAAATTAAAATTTTATTTGAATATATAATTTAAATATCTTGAGTTAAATTTGTTCTCATAAATATGAATCCCCACAATTTAGTAAAACTATCAAAATAACTTTAAATGAGAGACTTCACTAAAAAGGAAAAGGGCATCCTTTGGGGTAGAGTGCATTTCAATCTTCATTCTTAATTTTTTGTTTCATACAATAAAAACATGGCCTTCAATAATTCAGATCTGCTCCATAGAGAGTAATTCTCCATCCCTGTAAGTTGCACAGTGGTGAACACACTAGCAGGAGTGTTTGAGTGATGAAGATGAAGTGGATGGTTTCGCTTTCGATCAACATCATCGATAGTTTTAACTGTAACAGTTTGTGATGCATCAATGGTGGCAGCTTCAGCATCTCCCACCCCTCTGGTTCTTCAATGATCGAATTGAATCGCAACATGATCGTATTGAACTGATTAGCAGTTCAGTGCTCTGATACCATGTAGATTTTTTACAGAGAGATTTAGATGGAAACTGAAACTTTCATTCATCACAATTAACTGTACATCAGCTATATTACATGTATATATATACAACTTCTAGATCTAACTGATCACTGGCAAGTTTAACTAACTATCTGACAACCTAGCTAACTTTCTAACCAACTTAAAATAAAGCTAATTATCTTGATTAACTAATTGAATTAATCAACTGATCAATTAACCAATTTCAATACTTTATTTGTTCTTCTTAACTATTTTAGTACGTGATAAAATTATTTTTCTTTTTTAGTATGGCTATATATAACATATCAAATTAATGAAAGAAGAAAAAACTAAAATGTTTTAACAAAAAATTTCATGAGTCGATTTGGGTTACATTTTTAACCCGATTTTTCATGGGTTGAAATGAATGAGTTGAATTGAGATGGATTGAGCTAATAAATAAACGTGTTAATAATCTGCCCAAACTTAAACGAATTGAACGAATTAAACGGATTGAATTTGATTTTATCACCCTAATATCATCTAAGCTCACCCTAATATCATATAAGTTCACTGTACTTGTTTGTTAGATTTGTAATCATTTATGACACTTTTTTCGAATGCAACAAAAGATTAGGATTCCTTTTACTCCATTGGAGTCCTAAACACTAACATATTAGTAATAATAAAATTTAACGTTACTTCATCTAATCCATATTAAGTGAATTTATATTTATTAAGAAAAACATTCAAGAATACACTTTAAACTATATTTTTTTATAATTGTCTTTTATGAAATAATAAATATATCTTTGTAAGTAGTGCAATTTATCTAAAACTTCAATAATGAAAAAGGTAAATATGAAAAAAAATTAAATATTTATCTTGAACTTTGAACAATTTAATTATTTTAAACAATGAATAAAACCTCTAAAATTCACAGAATAGAGGGAGTAATAATTATGGATAAAACAACACTTTTCAAATGAAAAGAATAGAAAGTGACTAGTTGATCTCTATATTTTGGTATATAGACTAGAATTTTTTATCAAACTAAGCCATTATTTAAATCAATTCACCAAAATAATACATTTTTTTGTTTATTATTACAAAACTAGTATAAACGTATTTCTGAGTAATGTTTTAGGATATTTTTATTTTAAAAATTCAACGGACAAAAACTAATGGAACTGACGACGTTAAATGAATAAACGTACTCTTGAGTAACGTTTTACACCTAAAACGTTACTCACGAATACGTTTATTGAGAAATCAATCACGGACCACTGAATCCAATCCTGCAAATGCAAATGGCCAATTGGTCTTGATGTCCTTTCTCCTGATTTTGAAAACGCAATCCCTACAAATCATGAAATCTCATCTCATACACATTCATGAAATCTCATACCATAAATCTCAACATAAAACTCATCTCATATCATAAATATAGTTACATGAAATTTATAATCGCAGTGAATTCTCCAATGAGTAATAAAACTTGTTGCTTTACAAAAGTCTCAATTTACATTTATGATAACTCTTTGCGACAACTCCAACTGCTCCTCCATGCATGTTGCGATAAATATTCTACAATAAAGAGAGGTAAGATGGCAATTGAACACAGAGTCCGGAGCCAAAAGGGTAACTTATTTTCTTCAAAAACAAAAAAGGCACATAAAAAAAAATAACTAAAAGGGTAAAATCGCTCCTGACGGAGCGATTTTCTTCTGACAAAAATTGACGTCGTTCAGTTAAAAGAAATTAAAAAAAAACTTCTTTTTCTCTTTAAAATCTCTGCTATAGCAGGGTTTTTATTAAAAAAAAATAAAAGTAAAATCGCTCCTATAGCAACGATTTCTTTTTAAGGAATTAAAAAGATGAATTAAAAAATACATAAATCGCTGCCTTGGCAGCGATCTTATGAATTTTTATTTTTTAAAAAAATAAATTGCTATGACATCGTTTTAATCAAAAAAAAAAAACTAAAGTTGATTCGCTGCCATTCAAGTGATTTAAAAAGTAAGAAAATAATTTAGTATTTTGTAAATTCAAAATTAAAATAAATATGTAAGTACACTGCATTTATATCATAACTATATTATAATAAATAATTGATTTGACCTATAGTAGCATTTAACTTCAAAAGAATTTATTTATTTTAATCAAAAGGCTGTCATAGCGATTTTTAAAGAAAAATAAATTCTCATAAAATCGCTGCTAAGGCAACGATTTTTTAAAAAAAAAATTTCTTAAAATAAATCGCCGCTATAGCAGCGATTTTACTTTTTTTTTTTTTATAAAAACGCTGCTATAGCAGCGATTTTAAAGAAAAAAGTTTTTTTTCTTTTTTAGAAAATCGCTTAGCAGCGATATTTATTTCAACGGAACGACGTCAATTTGTCAAAAGAAATCGCTCCGTCAGGAGCGATTTTACCCTTTTGGTTAAAAAAATTTAGATGGAAAAAAACTACCATTTTGGCTCCGGACTCATTGAACACAACTAGTCACTCCATTTGCATTTGCAGGATTGGATTCAGTGGCCCGCCATTGTATAATATAATTTGTATAATTGTTTACACTTCTGATGTTTGTAATTGTATAAATTCGTTATTTCGAGTTTATACAAAAAATAATTGAATTATACAAATGTGTCCGCGATACAAACATGCGAATTATACAAATCCGCGAATTATACAAACAAGACAGCTTAAATTGTAGCTACATCCCGTAAATATGCAAATTATAGCTATGAAACAAAATTAAGTTATTTATTATAGTGGTTATTTGCGAAAATTCCCCGAATGAAAACACCAAAAACTCAAATTTAAGTCACTAATATAAGAAGATTTTATTAATTATAAGCCCAATATCTCTCATATATAACATATATACATCATACTTTTGGAAATAGCTTATTAAAGCTTATTAATTCCAATATTTGACCTCATATCCCTTGATCGAAAAAAAAACATCAAAGGGGGAGGAAAACAGACAAAGAGAGTAAAAATATTCGAGCAAATTGATAGGTTTGTACAAACATAGAAAGGTCATGTATTTTAAACGTTATTTCTCAGCATGCATCATTTCTTCAAGTCTGAGCCGTTCTTTAACTTGAGAAATATAATTTGTAGCCTTATCATCAACGTTCTTATTGCCGCTACCACCACCACCACCATAAACTTTGGTTTCAGCAGGGGTCACAAATAAATTAGCTGCTGGCTTTGTGAAAATCACCTTTGGTTTTGTCTCAACTTTATTATTTTGAGCACTTTTACCAAAAGACAAAGTGAATTTTGTTGTCATGAAGCCCCTTTGCTTGCTACTTCTTTCAACCTGCATGATTGATACTAGTTTTTCTAAATCAAGAAATTGAATGAAATTATTGGTTTTGGTTATGATGATGATGAAGCTAGAGGACACACTTTTATAGGACAAATGAAAAGGCAATTGGACGATAACATAATAGATAATCATGTCATTTAACTTGGTTTCCGTTGACATTTATGTCCTTCAACTTTAAGTGTGCGCAAATAGACACTTAAAATTGTATAAAACTGAATAAATAGATACATTCATCCTACATGACAATTGTGTGTCCTATGTGGCGTCCTACGTGTATTATGTCACGTAGAATATGTGTATCTATTGTTCAATTTTATACAAATTTAAGTATCTACTTCTGCACGTCCAAATTAAAGTTGAGGTCATAGATGCTGGCTGAGAGAATATTTTTATATTACGTCAATTATTTTAAAAATAGCACCGTCCTAAGTGGTGGGTGTTCTTTGGTTTTAGATAGAAATGAATCTACATGGGTGGTGATGTGGTCCCTAGTATACAGTTTACAGTGATAATGATCGCTTTTATATTGATTCCCCTTAAAAGTTGGAATATTTTTATTTTATTTTATTTATTAAATTAAGAGATCTTCGAATGTTGCATTTTTCTAGATTAGAGGATTAGATTACAATTGGTACAGTAATCGATTCCTAATTAGAATATTAACAAGGGTTAGATTTGCTATTTTATATAAAGTGAATTCAATAATATACTCACATCGGCATTATCTAAAATGTCATTAATCATAATCTCTTCGGAGTAATTTGCAATTTGCACTTCTAACCTGTAATTTATATTTTATTCTATCATTTTTAATGATTTTCACCCTAATTTTCTTAGTTTTGTGCAAAATTATAAAAAAAAAATATATATCTTATTTTTCAATTATTTATAAGGATATGATAGAAATATTAACAAGTTAATATATTTGTTAGGATCTAAAATATAATAAAAATATAATTAAATTACATTCTACCAACAATCTAATTGATTGTTCTAGTCTTTATTTCTTAATACACGTACAAAGTCAAAAAAAATAAAAACCAAACCAAACATTTGCATCGACTTACAAACAAAAAATTCAACCCAACAAAAAAGATAGGATGAAGATGAACCCGCAAAATTTTGAATTTGTGGAAACATAGTTATTTTTTTCATCCTAATTCATTATCTGTATTTAACTAGTATGATCCAACGGACTTCAATTTATTTTTTCTCTCTAAGTCAACAACAGAAAATATTTCATTTTTTCTCTAAGACGACCACTATAAAAAAGATTATGTTATCTCTCTATGTCGATCATGCACCCTCCTTAAATAACTATATAGAATTCCTTGCTTGGTCATTTATATTTAGTATATGATGGACTTACGAATCAAAACTTAAAATAAATACCCCTTATGATTTTGTTTCATTAGTGAATTACAACTAGTCGAGCACCTTTTGTTATCCGATATTGAATAGAATGGATCCTACTAAATTCGAAAATTACTTACATAATAATGTAATTGTTATTTATTTACTTTCCTGAAAGTTTTTTCTATGATAATGATAATGTCTCATTTGAATTTCGAAATGTTGAATTTGTACCTTCAACTTCGTTTCTTCTTTCCATTTGTAGATATTTATTGACAATACTCTGCCCCTGCTTATCAATACAACACTATATCTTCTAGCCATTTATTGTCTATCGATTGTTGGTGCTCTATCATTTTTTATCGGATTATTACAATTCGATCGTGATGTTGGAATGATGATCATGACACCATTTCTTCGCGAACCCACATGTTATGGGGACGGAGGTTGAGTAGATGGAGGCTTTCCTGAAAAACATATTGAATGCAAATACAGGAGAATGTAGGATGACATTTTGCCAATTTACATGTTGTCAGGCCGCCGGTTGAGGTAATTGTGGATTTCCTTGTAAAAATGTTCCATGCATATACTGGAGTATGTAGGATAGCATTTTGTAAACTTACATGTTGTGGAGCCGCATGTTGAGTTGATTGTAGATTTCCTACCAAAAAAGTATTGGATATATATATACGTGCGAACGTAAAATGACATTTTGCTCAAACAACAGTGGATAAGTAGTTCGTACATGATTCATGAATTCTGTATGAGTACGAAACACTCCATAACATAAAGGACATCGAAGTAATAGACGAGAAGGTAATAAATTTGAAGGAGGAGAAAAAATTGCATTATTCATATTTAAAATATGAATGACAAATAAATTCTCCAATGTAAGAAATGGTAGGACAAAAAATACCAATTATGAGCTATAATTTTGTAATGCAATTATTTCTTTTTCCTTATTTGTTGTCTATATTTAACTCATTTATTGCAACACACTTCAGAAAAAAAAAATTATTTACTCTTGAAATTGATCAAGTGCACTCCTTATATAACTAAGGAATTTGTTGCCAATTATTTAATGCGCAATGCTCAAAATTCATTCATCATTTTTGTTTGGATTTTAGATATTGCACGTCTAAAGTTATTACGAAGTAGATAAATGGAAAAAAGAATTCAAAATTTGAATACACATTAAGTAATGGTGTCCAAAATAATAATCAAATTACGTGCATAACACGTGCAATAGTTATATAAACATAGGAAGAACGTGTATTTTTTTAATAAAAAAATACATATATCATTTATCATATCAACATATTTAAAACATATTTGAACTAAACTTACTATTACCAAATATATAAAAATTAATAGGTGATATATGTGTGGAGCACATTCATAAAAATTAGTTATAATTGATATATAGGTGATACACGTACAAAATAAGTGCATTAGTTACTTTAAATATAAGGAATACCTTTTAATAATAGAGAAACATATACCGTAGAGTGACATATTTAAAACTTATTTCAACCAAATTTACAAAAATATACCAAAAAAAATATGACAAGTGATACACGTACAAAATCCGTATCTTGTTTTCATTGGTAAGGTCAACAACAATTTTTTGGAATCTCCAACTCCATTTATTCTTTCCATTTGTAGCATATCCACTGGTGGTGCTCGCCCCTACTTATCGGTACACCACTGTTTTCTTCTAGTCATTTGTTGTCTATCGATTATTAGTGCTCTAACATTTCTTATCGGGTGGTTATGATTCGACGATGATATTGGCCAGATAACTATGCCATCATTTCTTCACGAACTCGCATATTATGGGGCCGAAGGTTGAGTTAATATAGGAGAACGTGAGATAGCATTTTGTGAACTCACATATTGTAAGGTTGCAGGTTGAGTTGATTGCAGATAAAAAAGTTCCAAATACTTATATTGGAGAACATAGGTTAGCATTTTATAAACTTGAATGCCCGCAGGTTAAGTTGATGATAGATTTCCTATTAAAAATAATGTATGCATATATGTGCGAACGTAGAATGACATTTTGCTCGGACAATAATGGATGAGCAGTTCGTACATTATGAATTTCATATGAGTACAAAACACTCCATAGCATAAAGACATTGAAGTAATAGACGAGAAGGTAATAAAAATAGAGGAGAAAAATTTGCATTATCATATTTAAAGTATGAATAGTAAATAAATTCTCCAAAGTAAGAAATGGTAGGGGGGGTGGGGGGATATCAATTATGCACTATCTAATAGTGTAATGTAATGATTTGTTTTTCCTAATTTGTAGACTATATTTAACTTATATATTACAACACACTTGAGAAAAATTATTTGTTTTCTCTCTAAGTCAAAACTTTAGAAGGAGAATATATTTTCTCTTCAAATTGATCAAGTGCACTCTTTATATAACTAAAGAATTAGATGTTAGTTATCTTTGTTTAATGTGTTTTGATTTACGAATTTAAAGTTCTTTAGATATCACTAGATTGTTCTAATCCAAGTCTATCTATTTTGAATTAAAATTAATTATATAATATTTCATAAGGCTGAAATTCAGTTACTTTTGCTTAAACTTCAGTCATATGGCTAAATTCAATCAATTTTGCATAGATTTTCGGCTATTTGCCTAAACTTCATTCACCATTGTTGTTAGGCTTTTAAATATCGATTGTCCAAAGTTATTACTAAGTAGATAAATGTGAAAAAAAAATTAAAAATTAAGTTCAAATTAAATAATGGTGTCAAAAAATCAAATTACGTGCATAACACGTGCCCTAGTTATATAAACATAGGAAGAACATATATTTTGTAATAGAAAAAGACATATATCATACATCAGATATCGGCATATTCAAAAGCTCATTTAATTTAAATGAAACTTATAATTACCAAATATACATAAATTAATTGGTGATATATATGTGGAACACGTACATAAAAGTTAGTTATGATTGATATATAGGTGATATACATACAAAATAATTGTATTAGTTACTTTAAATATAAGAGGAATATCTTTTAATAATAAAGAAACATATACGGTATACCGACATATTTAAAATTCACTAAGCAAAACTTACAAAAGGTGTACTGTGTTGATGGAGTACAAAACATATAATGTATCTTCTTTTAGTAGGTACAATCAACGACAATCTCATTTGTATTTGAATCTCCAACTCGGTTTCTTCTTTTCATTTGTTGCCCATCCATTGTTGGTGCTATAACTTATATACATCAGAAGAAAAAAGGTGTAATGTGTTGATGGAATAGTAACACCACTAATTAAACAACACAAATATCAAGTGGTTGAAAGAAATAACTATTTGGCCAAAAATAAAAGAGTTTTATCTTCAAAAATTAATAGTGTCCATTCCGAGAGAATAATGTTGAGATTGAGAGATTATTGTTGAGACCAAAGCTTAAAAAAGTGACGGAAACGAATGATTGTTCTTCATTTTAATGAAAAAGAAGCGATAAATGACCTTATCACGACTTAAGAATGGATGTGATCACACTTGTCTATTCCTACCAAGACAAGTTAGCTTCAACCCAACGAAAACAAAAGAAATACGGAAAGATAAAGTAATAACAAGACAAAGGCGAAAAACTTATTCATTATAAATAATACCCCAAAATTTGGATGTCACGTGTACAAGTCACTAATGTAAATACAAAATTCGAAAGATAAATTCAAGTCTCAAATGCCTGTGCTTCACAAATAGAACAAAGCATAAATAAAGGAAAAAAGGGACGCTAAGATGATAAGTAGTTACCTCTCAAGTCTTTCAATGAGCCTCGAAGTTAGGAGAAGAAGAAGATCACACGGGTCTGGGCTCGGAACCTACACAAATGTAGAAGCAAGGTGTGAGTATCACCAACACGGCACCCAACAAGCAACCTAATAAACTAGACAACCTACCTAAATTGAATACTCCTTTCCATATCAACCGAACCTTCACAACTACAACCTACACAAAGTTCAACTCAACCTAACAGTTCTTCAATAAACAAGTCTCAAGGCTCAAACATAAAAGACCAACAGTCACTTTTCAACAATTGACAAGTATCATATTAGTGTTATGGTTTTGTCCTGATTTTCTTACCTTATTTGAAATTTATTTTTTCCTAAAAGAAAAGACAAAACATTACCATAAATGTTTTTACTTTTCCTAAAAGGAAAATATAATATTCTTCCATAATTGAGTTATTCTTTCCTTGGAAGAAAAGTTTGGAACTCTATAAATTGAAGACCCCTCTTCTCATATCAAAAACACAAGAGAATCCACAATGTAGTCAATTAAGAGTCTTGTTTATGGGGAGATTTTCTCCTAAACATATTTATGTTTTTTTTTCAATATTATATTAGTTTTATAATATGTAGGTTGTTTGACCAAACCATATTAATAATATATCTTTAGTATGTTTTTATTTGTCGTCTGATTTGTCAACCATATGATTTGCAAATTATAAGCTTCCGCATGACGCCCTATTCACCTTCATAACCCAATAATTAGTTAATTTCAAGTATAAAGCATTTCAATCACAAATACTAAGTATTCAACTCACTTCTAAAAAAAACAATTCAACACATCAAATAGCTCAATCGCATGCATCAAATAAGTCAAGATATGCACCAAGTACATTGATCACGAAGGTCAACAATGTCCCTAGCCGGAATCATTTCCCTTCGACTTTCACATTAATCACTTGTCGGAACCATTTCCCTTCGGCATTAATATTACTAGCCACAACCATTTCTCTTAGGCTTTTATCACAAAATATCACTTGTCGGAACCATTTTCTTCGACATTTACATCACTAGCATGAACCATTTCCCTCTGACTTTTATTACAAAACATCACTTGCCGGAACCATTTCCCTTCGACATTAACATCACTAGCCGAAAACATTTCCCTCCGGCTTTTATCACAAAATATCATTTGCCGGAATTATTTTCATTCGACATTTATATCAAGTGTCTCATCATGGTGTTCACAAATCAATGCACACAAGCAATATCACACCACAAAGAGAGACAACAATTTATAGCATTCAAGTCCACTTTCATGCATTCAAGCCCACTTTCATGCATTCAAGCAATTAACCAATCAATCAAATAGGGACCACAACAAGACAATTCACAATTCATCATTATCATCAAGAAGCTTTTTCATTTTCCCCCTTTTTGTTGGTTAACATTAAGCAAGTGGAACTAATAACCCTACACCTCATTCCCGATTACTCCCCAGTCAATACATAAACAATGAAGAGAAGTAAACAACTCAACCAAATTGCAAAGTTTAAGAGATCACTTGCCGCAAATCAATATATTTTCTCACTCCAAGAGTTGAGTCTTCCCCCGAATCACTTCCAAAGCCACACAATCTATACACAAGCAAATATTCACAATCACTCATCGGAAACAACAATAGCCACATCAATTATCTAGAGAAATAGATCAATCAACTCAAAATCCAATTTCAAAAGGGTGGTTTGATTCCGAAAAACAATATTTGAAAATGGTGTTTAAGGCTTTAGGAACTCATTGGTTAAAACCATTTTGAAAAAGGGATCAAAACTACTTCAAAATCACCATTTTACTAAATTCTTGGGTTCTTGAAGATAACCCCAAAATTTTCATTTCAAAAGCTTGATTTGAACATATAAGTTCATAAACAATAATAGGTAATTGAAGGTTTAGAGTTAAGAATCGTTATCCAAAAGTTTTTCCTCGAAAACCTGATCGAAATCACCACCCAAAGCTCCCAAAACTCAAAAATGGTGAAATGGGGTTTAAACCCCAAAAATGGCAGACAAAAACCCTCTTAGATGTTGCAAAAGCGACCAGGGATTCGCAAAAGTGAACCTCGAAAAAATCACGGGCATAGCAAAAGCGAAGCCTCATCGCTTTTGGAGGGTCACTTAAGCGAAGGTCGCTTAAGCGGAGGTCGCTTAAGTGACAGGACCTTCACAAAAGTGAGGCCTGCAACACCAGAAAACACAACTGACTCTCAAAACATCAAATCGATCATCGGGATTCGTTTGGAACCCGGTGCACACAAATCACACATATAATGACACAAGATTAAAGAACATTTTGGTAAATTCGATATAACTTTAATTTAGGACCACAAGATTGATAATCTTATTTATTTTCTATAACTTCATATTAAATCAAACTAGGATATTCTTTTATAAACGGAGAAAGTATTATTTTACCCTTGTAACATGTCATGGTTAGACTTAGAGGAATTTATCAGCAAAGGAAAGGGAAAAAAATCTACGCCCTCTTTATTTTGTCTATCTTTAATTTAAGATCATTTTTAAAAATAACTTTTTTAAATTTCTTTATCAAGTGAATAAATTATGTAGTGATATATAGGATTTGAATTTTGATAGACTAGATAATTGAGATGTCAAAAAGAGAAGAAGAAATGTCGGTAAAATGGATAACTTAACTACCAAAGCGATGCTAATTGGAGGTTAGAGAATCCTAAAGAGATGAATGGTGTGGTCGTGGCTGCAGTTTATTTAGTTAGTAGGCAATGTCATTCTCATTTCTTCTTTTATTTTTGGAAATAGTTGGCACTTGGCAAACCACAAGCTAATTTCTTTTGAGATGATGCTTTAAAATGTTCAAAAAGTTCATGAATGGTATAGGATGCAAGTTTCAGCATCTCAATTCAGAGAATAATTAAAGAACACACAAGAGAGAATCATAATGAAGAGAATATATAATATATAGTCAACTCATATGTCACAAAAGTCTACCTCCCTCCAAAACAACCTAGGAGATGAAAAATCCACTATAAACATAAGAGTACACAATAACGAGAAAAGTAACCTCACACAATTCACTCGGAATAAAAAGAGGTTCATACAAGTAATAACGTATTACTTGTGTCGCACCGTTTCTCCTCTACACAATACTTTCAAAGCCTCTAGAACTACATTGTGAATGTTGATTAAGTTATAAGCAGTGAGCCTCTATTTATAGAATTCTAACCCTTTTCCTACAAAAAAAAAGTCTAGCCAAATATAAAGACTTTATGTTTTCCGCTTAAGAAAAGAAACTCATGGCAAATACCAACAGAATATATAGTCAACTCATATGTCACAAAAGTCTACCACCCTCCCCCCTCCAAGTGAAGATGGTAACCAAAACCACAGTTCAACCAAATTTCATATGTTAATTTGGTACTATAATTTTTCATTACCTGTTTAATTTCAAAAGATGTATTAGTAAAAATAATATTAAAAAGAATAACATGAGATAAAGGAGTCACAAATGTGATATTCATTTTCACACAACAGATAATTAATGAGAAAAGGCTAATTTTTTTCTTAATTATGGAAACTAGAATAAATTTACTTTCCAATTGAATTTGGTTTAAAATATGTCTTTGTTGTTACTTGTTAGTAGTCCGACCCAAATATGCCTCTTAACTATCAAAAATTGAATCTATATATATAATAAAGCTATATATAGACAAGGTGATGTGACATCTCTTTATGACCTCTATTTCTATTTATCTTTTTTCTCTTTTTTTGGGGCATTTGTTAGTTTTTTCTCCTCATTTATAATGTAGTTATTATTTATATAAAATTAATGTTTTGTTGTAAATATATTATATTAGTGTGGATGTCCATAACTTTAAGGTGTAATTTCACCATTATGTGTAGTAATATCACACCTCCACCATCTCCTCATTTATCTTTACACCCCTTAATCTTCCCCATATTCTCAAGAATGAATATCGTGTTTATTGCTATCTCTTTGTATGCCTCTTTATAACAATATAAATAGAGGTCTTGAGGATTGTGTTATGCACTTAAAGATTTGGGAAATACTTACAAATATACTTGGAAGAATAAGAAAACTCTTTCTTGTCTCTCTACATTTCTTGTCTATTTTCTCACTTATATTATTGCTCTTTTTATTTTTGTTTTACTACATGTTTTTGTTCTTGAAAAGTTATATCCAATTGTATTTACCTTCATAAAAATAAATGTATTGATGCTTGTATGCATATCTTAAGAATCTCAAATCTGATTGGAGAAGTATTATTTTGATATATTTTGTCTTCTTTATATATTTTATTCATAATATTTATTTTTAGATTAATTTCATTCCAATATTAATTGATCTCTTTGTATAATGATCAAACATTGTATAACCCCTCAGAAATATTCTAAGTTAAGACTCGAATCATTCTTCATTTGTGAATAAGATCTATCGGGTGATTCTTAAATTGCCCATATGTGTAAAGGTCAATTATTTAGTGTGAGAATGAATTTGGATATGAATTAAGGTCACTAGAATCCCCTAGCACAAAGTTGAATTGAAAGCTTCCATATCAATTAAGTTTTGATGTAAGATTCTATTTGGGTCAACTTCAAATGACCATATCTCTCAGAATATAAAGAGTTACGTGACCCATAACCTATCAAATCAAAGGTATTTGAATTTTCTTTCCAACCCACCAATTTCGCGTCAATCTGAGTTTTGAGTAAAACGTTATGACCATTATAGTAACCTGATATAGTGCAGTGACGAATTAGCCGACGGGAAAAAATTAAAAAGGGTCGTTTTTGTCTTTTTACCTCTAAGAAAACCCTAAACGAATTTCTTGACTAATTAAAGACCCAAAACAATCAGATTTTCATCTATTAATCCATCATTATCTTCTCTCTCAAACCCTAAGGCAAAACCCTAAGGAAAAATCAAAGTAGAAGACTCCATTTAAGATTCTTTCAATCATTTTCAAGATTCTTCTTCAAGGTAAGTCTTTCTTCAAGAATTTCAATTCTTTCCAACTCAAATTTCTCCATACAATTATGAATCATTAATGAGAATCCTAATTATTGGCCATAGAGTTTCAAGAAACTAATTCAAGAAATCTCAAGAAATGTTTTCTTGATTTTTCTCCATCAAGCTAGGGTTTCAAGGCTACTAATCAAGTTCTTCTTCAAGAACCTTGTTCTTCCAGGTATATAAGTCTATCATAGTGTTGGACAAGTTCGTCCTCACGCCCTACATCTACTTTCAAATCAGTAAAAGAGTAAATCTAAGATTCTATCCCTAGATTTGAGTATTCTTGAGATGAGTTGATTTTGAGTTCTTGAGTTTCGGATTCTTTTTTAAATTCTATTCCTAATTATTGAATTGCTATATGTTATGCGTTAAGATTCTTGAGTTGATTCGTTTATGTCTATATTTCAGCATGAATCCTATGAATTGAGTATTTTTGAGATGACTAGTATTGTTGAGTTCTGAGTTCTTGAGTTCTTAGTACTGAATTTCCATATTGCTATTAAGATCCCTGAGTTGAGTCGTTCATGTCCATGAACCCTATGAATTGAGTTATAAATCTTGAGAAGTTTTTTAAAGCCAACATTTGAGTTTTAAACCGAGTTTTTGAGGAAATAAAGATGAGTTTTTAGAAAGAGTTTCTAGAACATGATTAGTATGAAAATCGAGTATGCCATCAACGTTTAAGCAATATGGTATCTAGTTATGCCATCAATGTTTATGCAGTATGACTTTTCGAGTCATCAATGATTATATCACAACATGATGTTGATATATTTTTGAGAAAGAGTTTTCAAGTATGAATTTAGTAAGAGTATAAGGGAACTAAGTATTCCCAAAGGTATCCATTTTTACATTGAGAAAAGAGAAACTTTGATTTCTAAATGAGTTAATGAGTTCAGAGATAATTCAGAGCAGTTACCTCTTTTAAGAGGATAGTTTGAGCAATTATCTCAAACCAGAAGAAGAGTATGTTTTTAAACATTGAGCATGAGTATATATATTGGGAGTAGTACTGAGCACCGATATGGGGATGATTTCAGACAACTCACATTCCTCATAAACTATGTCCACCAATATGGGTACATGATCATACTCTTTAGATGAACCTTAAGTGCCTTCGGGGCAAAGCTTAGTGGATCCACTTAGTTGAGGTGTTCTATACCCCGGCAAGGTATAGGATAGTTCTGGCAGTGTGGACGAGACGCTGTATCATCACGTAGCTCATAGTGATGGTTGTCGGTTAGAGAATCTCCCAAATAGATTTAAAAGTGTATTTTTATTATATCACTTAATATGTTGAGTTCAGAGATGAGTAAGTATTTTTGTAAAGTTTTAATGATTTCACTTCTTTATTTTTTTACATTCAGTTGAGTATATATCTATATCTATTGCGGCCCTTTCATCCAGTTATTTGTTATTCAACTATATTAAATACTCGTACATTCAATGTACTGATGTCATTCGACCTACATCTTTTAATGATGCAAATACATGTTCTTAGGATCCTCAACAAGAGTCTGTTGAGATCACTTCATCCGCTCGTCAGCTTTTGAGTGAGACTTCCTTGTTTGCGGACTCCAGTTTTATGAGTTGTTAGTAGTAGTTCTCTTGAATAGTCGTGGGTCTTGTCCCGACTCTCATCTTTGTACAATAGAGGCTTTATAGATATACAGTTTTAGAGAGTTTTTCAGTTTCAGATGTTTTATTGAAAAACTTATGTTTCATTCTTAGTATATTCAGTTCAGTTTTGAGATTCAGCAAACTGTTTTTAAACGTTTCTTTCAATTTGATGATTATGTATGCTTGAGTTAGTCTTTTGCTTGTAGTCAACCAGGATGAGGGTTCACTTGAGGGCCATCAATGGTTCTTGAGTGCCGGCAACGTCCAGGGTGTAGGTTCGGGTCATGACACATTGATGATTGACGTATATCATATTCGTTCTAAGGAATAAAATTCTTCAAATAAATAAAAAATATTGTGTAGTGACACATAGAGAAGTTAAGTTGTTATACATTTTTAGCTTTAGTATAGTATAAACTAAGAATATCATGTAGTGACACAAAGGGAAATTAAGTTATTATGTATTTCTAGCTTTAGTATAGTTTATAATTGTAGAAGTAATTTAAATTTTGTTATATATTTTTCTCTCATCATACAGTATTAGATATCTGTTTAAAACATTTATGTTGTGATGTGATGTTCTATTTTTTCTTGCGAATACAATTCACTCACATATAATCGGAATGATAGTCTTACAAATTAACACATTACCATTTCAATCAAATTTAATATTATAATGAATGAAAAATCTCAATTAAATTCTTAAAAATTAGATGATATGATCACAAAAAATATCCAAAACAAACATACTTGAAATATCTACCTATAGATTTTTTATCATTTACCTACAAATAATTTCTTTAACTTAATATAGTACATTTTCACTGAAAGACTAAAAACGCTTAAGAAAATTAATTATCATAAATTAAAAAAAAATATACACAAGAAAAAGAAAAAAAAAATTACCACAAATATATGACACTCACATTTCAACTAATTAAATATCTACAAGAATCATAGTTCGACATAAAATTCAATTGAGAGAAAAAAAGAAGAAGAAGCAGAATTTCATGCACATGAGCTTTCATAGCTCATGATATTTAAGTATTGACTATAGGGATCGTTATAGTTGTTATATTTTGTAAGACTTAAATGTTTTTTCATTGCTCCATGCTCATTAAGATATGCAACGTTTCTATTACGTTAGCCTTTTCTATAAATTCTCAAATAGATTGAACATATTATTTTCGGTTTAGCATTACTTTGTATATTTATGAGTCTTGAAAACTTAAAAAACTGCATAACTTAATTAAAATCAAAATTGAATACCATTATATTTATACCTACTCACCGAATGACTATCAACATGTCACAAAATATTTTTATTTAGTAGAAAAATAGATGGAAGTTATTTTTTGGGTTTATATTCTTTTTTTTTGGATGGTACAAGGAGATGTCTTTTTTAAGAAATTTTTTATACCACATTTTCATTCAATTATTTCTGAATAGCGAACACTAATTAAATAAACAGGTAACTTGGTGAAGAAATATATAGTCAAAGGTCTGCTAACAAGCTATTTTTATACATATTTTTTCATATTTACTTAAAACAAAATATAAATGATGTTTTTATGTAACTTTAGGTTTAGAATTTGAAAACTTAAGTTTTGAAAAAGACTTTTATGTATATTATGATTTCTTCTATCTAGATTATACGTGTGAAAGGAATATTGAAAATAAAATTGATTCTAATAAAAAAATATACTTTTTGATGATATTAATATTCAAGTATTAGAAAGAAAACAAAAGATCATGAATTTGGTGGCCATTTGGCCATATATAATTAGAAATTAACTATTTTTCACTTCACTAGAAAATTTTAAAACCGGAGTTGTGTTTTGTTAAATTTTTTCACAAATGAGACAAAATAATATTTTATTTGAAATTCTAACCATGTACCTAGTTGAGAAGTTTTTCAAATTCAAATTTCAACTTCAAGTTTAATTTAAATTTTCACGATATTAATTTTCTAATAAGGTAAAAATTATTTCAAAAAGAAGACGAGTGATATAGTTCTTTTTCCCCTCGTGAAATGTGGATAAATTCACTAGTAAATTTATATTCTTCCTTTAGAATTTGATCTCCATTAGCTCTTGTAGTTAGTGGACTGACTCATATTTGCCCCTCAAAACTAGCATAATTAACCTTTTTTTCAGTTACTCCTGTCCCTTGAGGGGCAAACGTCTATTTGACTTCTATTTTTTAAAATGATAAGAACAAAAGCAAAATAAATACTAATAGTTCTCAACAATTTTGTCAAATGCTGAAAATTAATGACAACAAAAATAAATAAAGAAAATATTCTTATTGATGAATCTCATCGAATACAATTTTGTTGTTCACTTAATTCTTCTATCCTACGCCTCTTTGTGATTTGAGGAAGTTCAATAGTGTATTTCTCGAATTACAGGACGACTTGAACCTCTTAGAAATATATTTGATCTCCAAGTATGTTAGATAACACTTGATTGTTTTGGGTTGATCTTCAAACAAAACTTTGTTAACCAATTTTGTGAAGAATTCCGTAATTGATGCTGATACTTCTTCCAATATTGCTTACTAAATTCCCTCAGAAAGTCATATAACTCCTATTTATATTTGTAGGAAATAGAAAGTCCAAGTGAAAATGAACACTCTTACATGAGTCTGATTGATTATTGTATGTTATCAAGCTAGCTTGTCACAAATGATATGTGATAGAGTTGCTTGTGACTTGACTCTTGAATTTTGTTTAGATTGCCACATCATTTTAACACATGGCATCATTGTAAGACAGCCTGATTAGAGTCGGTTAAGGAGTCCTAAGTTCTAGCCTACTTACGTTTGCTAGGAGTTTGAATAATCCAATTCTACTTAGTAAGGTAGATATAGATAGGGCCAATGATTCTAGTTTGATGTGTATATATTTGCTTATTGAATTGTACCGTGCAATACAAAGAATAACTTAACAGTCATACATTGCATTCTCTTTATCTTCTTCATGGTATCAGAAGCCAAGGTTCAATTAAAAACAAACGATCTTGAAGCCTTTTTTTTTCCCTTCAAAACAGTACGTTATGGTAGCATCCTCTAGCACCACTTTAGCCCTCTCACCCTCTTCATTGCACCAACTCATTGCAATATGCCCAATTAAACTAAAACCTTTAAACTATCTTGTTTGGAGGACAAAACTCCTTCAACTAATGCAAGCCCTGAAAATTGAAAAAACCATTAAGGACGACCCTCTGCCCGAGACTACAGAAAACGAGAAGGAAGAAAATACTCCAAACTCAATATTCGCCGAATGGAAAGAACGTGACATTCTTGTTAGGAGTTGGATGTCTCTAACAATGATAGAAGAGTCAATGTTCCTTATTATAGGATGCTCAACCGCAAAACAAATATGTGATTGTCTTGAGGATACTTACCTCAAGCAAGCAAAGATAATTTCAGATGAAACATTAACTTCAAACTGTGATGCTAGGGTCCAAATCTGTTGATAAATATATCAAGGAGTTTAAGGGAATTTGTGATAGCCTCATGGTTATCCACAAGCCATTGGATGAAGATAGCAAAGTAATTAATTTTGCTAGAGGTCTTGGAAGAAAATACAAGACCCTTCGCACTGTCATGTTGGGTAAACCACCATACCCCACTTTTGGCCAATTTGTGAGCACCCTTAGAGGGTTTGACATGATGGAAGAAGGAGAGGACCGAACGACACAACCTGATCTTGATCCAACAATGTCCTTCACTGCACAAAAGACTCATGGCAGAGGTCGTGGAAACTCTTTTAAAGATAGAGGAAATCAAAGAGGCATAGGGAACAAATGAGGATTTAATCAAAGGCAATTTCATATGCAACCACGAGGGCCTAATCAACTTTATGAGAATTCCAAAAATAATCCTTGCCAGATTAGTGGAAGGAACAACTATTCAACGCTCTCTTGCTTTTATAAGTGGGATTATTCTTATCAGGCACCAGAGGAAGTACCACATTCTCTCGCAACTATGTCACTTGATAATCACCCAGATAATCATCTATGCATGGATTCAGGTGCTAGAAACCACATGGTACACTCCTCAGGTTTTCTTATGAACCCTTCTTTATTTAAGCAAACTGATTTGGTTATGGTAGGCAATGTTGATAAATTACTTATTACACACATTGGAGATAAAAATATTGGAGAAAAACTTCATTGAAAGGATGTTTTTATTGTGCCTCGACTCAAAAAGAATCTTATCTCTGTTGGTAAATTTGTTGAAGATAATGCTTGCTCTCTTAAGTTTACTGACAAGGGTTTTGTTGTTAAGGAAAAAAGAACAGGCATAGTTCTGGAAAAGGGTAATAGAAGACATGACTTGTACGCTCTAGAAGAAAGTTTACATGAAACTTTGATAACTACGAAAATAGAGAAGAACTTGGACACAATTTTGCCTCAAACACTAGGACATCCACACTCGAGAATTCTTAATTTTTTGCATTGAAATAAGATGATTGATGTTTGGACTTGGAATAAAAACTTTTTAGCTTGTAGTAATTGTCAAATGGGAAAAAATTGTAAGCTACCTTTTTCAAGTTTCTAACAAAAGAGAGAAAATACATAGTGATTTATGGGGACCAACCCCTGTTGCTTCTTGTCAAGAGTAAAATTCTATGTTATTTTTGTCGATGATTACACACGATTTACTTGGATCTATCCCCTAAAGAAGAAATTTGATTTTCTATCCATTTTCATGACCTTTCACAAGTTAATAGAAACTCAGTTTTCCAAGAAACTTAAAGTATTTCAATATGATGGAGGAAGAGAATTCAATAATTTGAATTTTATAACTTATTTGGCTCAATTTGGTATCACGAGACGAATTTCATGTCTGCATACTCCTGAACAAAATGGAGTAGCGGAAAAAAACATAAACACATGTTAAGATTGGTTTGACTCTACTTTTCAATGCGAATCTACCTTTGTTTTTTGGGTTGAAGCTTTTTATGACTGCAGTGTTCCTAATCAATAGAATGTCTACTCTACATTGAGTATGCAATCTCCATTCTTGAAGTTACATGGAAAGAAACCTGATATACCTTGAAGGTTTTCAGATATAAATGATTTCCATATCTTAAAGGGCATAATACAAATAAACTTCAACCCAAAACTTTTCCATGTGTGGTCATTGGATATTGCCTACTTCACAAAGGTTATAGGTGCTATCACCCGCAAACACGAAAAGTTTTTATCTCAAGACATGTACTTTTTGAGGAATTTGTCTTACCCTATGTGTCTACTAGAACTGATTTGTCTGCAGATTCATATAGATCATATTTTACTACGTTCGATGAATTCTTGGAGCATCAAAATGACCACTCTTTAGTCGTTACTCCTCTTAATAACTCAACGGAATGCTCCGTCCCTCCAGCAAGTGATTGTTTTCATGAATTATCCCTTATGTAGCCAATCTCCTCTGGCTTGCAGCAGTTAGGGTCATCAAATACAACTCCAAATTCTCCTATATTTGTGTCCAACTCTATGGTATCAACACCTCATGAAACAGCTACACATGATAACCAATTGTATCATAGTCCCAACACATTATCATCTTCAACACACAATTAACATCTAACTCTTCATCACTTGACCAACCAATTGGTGTTCAAGACCAAACACACACCCAACAAATCACTGATAACATCCACCACATGCTCACACAAACAAAAACTCATGCCATGACCAACCCCGCGTTTCATACCCTCTTTACAACTTCCATCCAACCTGACATTGCCGAACCAAAATCACTAAAAGTAAATTTGTCCATGCCTCATTGATTGGATTCTATGCATGATGAATTGAATGTTTTGAAATTAAATGAAACTTGGACGTTGGTTTTGCGGTAACCCGATATGAATGTTGTTGGTTCTTGATGGGTTTCAAGACAAAACTCAAGTCCAATGGTTTTGTGGAACGATTCAAGGCTCGCTTGATTACGAAAGGATACAATCAAATAGAATGAATCAACTTTGAGACAACCCGATATGAATGTTGTTGGTTCTCGATGGGTTTCAAGACAAATCTCAAGTCCAATGGTTCTGTGGAACGGTTCAAGGCTCGTTTGATTGCGAAAGGATACAATCAAATAGAAGGAATCAACTTTGAGACACCTTCAGTCATGTGGTAAAAGTTACAACAATTCGACTTTCTTTGACTATTGCAACCACTTTACACAAGGAGATTAAACAACTTGATGTCAAGAACGCATTCTTACATGGAGACATTAAGGAAACCGTCTACATGGAGCAACCACTAGGTTTCAAAGATCAAAATCTCCCACACCATGTGTGTTTACTCATAAAGGCAATCTATGGCTTAAAACAAGCACCTAGAGCATGGTTGCACAAGTTTAGCTCTTACTTGCTCCATTAAATGAGGACTCTAGAAAGTCCAATAAAGGAGGTACATACAATTGGGTTAAAGTTTATGGATCATTACCTTCTGAAACTAATTCATGAGAAGATGTTGGTTTAGGCAACTTTGTAAATATTTCCAACCACAAATTTCAAAAAAAAATAATCTTTCTTTCTTAAACTTTGTACGAAAGTTAAATAGTGTCATATAAATTGAGACGGAAAGAATAATAAGCAAAACTTCAAGGTAAAAGAAGATGTATTTGGTAGATTAATTTAAGGGTGTCATTGGGTCGGGCAATCGGGACGGTTCACTAATTACAGAGTGTGGTCGCTCTGTGTCTGGGTTGGATATAAGGTTGGGGTTACCGGGTCCTACCGATCCAGGTTTTATTGGGTTTTATGTAACTTGTGTAGTTTTGGGCTATATTGGTTTGGGTTTCAACTAAATTTTTTTTATATAAATTTTTAAAAAGTATTTTTTAAGTACTTCATGAATGTTAAATATAATTTTAAATTTTAGACTAAATAATTGGGTCGGGTTGGTTAATTTGGTACTATCAAATCATAAATAGTACTAGTTCAACCGATTCTGATTATCGGGTTGAGGTTTGTGCTCGGTTGGTTCTAGATCTTCAAGGTGAATCGACACGTCACGACCATAAGTCTTGGTTTGGTTCAGTCCGAGCTACCATCAGATCTGATTTGATCCTGGATCAATTCAGTCCAATTGACACTCTCAGAATAATTTAGGTCCGTGCATAAAAAGCTTGTAGGTGATGAATCAACATGAAAGTCACATATTCTATTTTTGTACCTTATTTCTTTTATGGGTGGGGATCCAAAAAGAAAATAATAATAAAAAATTACATTGTATATATAAGGTTAAATTTTTATTATATGTATATATTAAATGTTGAATCCCATTGACACTGAAAGAAGATCAAATATGTAATAACAATAGTCGCTTTGTGGCATCTTTCATCAAAGAAATGACTCTTTCATTGCGTTCAACTTGTTGTCTACATATCTAAGTTTGAGTGAAACAACTATGTGTTTTTGAAAGCTACTTCATTCAATTTCATCAGCTCATTTCATTCAACTCCTTTGATATTGATTTTAAAGCTAGGATAGCGAGATTGTGAAGGGTTTTCAAATTCTCTCGAAATTCATTTTGAAATGATTCGAAACTTAATATAAACCGAATGTGTAAATTCATTAACTCACGAGTTCCGTAAGTAATGGTCCAAATGCTACAAAAACCAAGAGAATGAAAATGACATTCGACTTTCTAGGGGAGGAGCAATAAAAATAACATTCTTTTTTTAATCGCAAATAACATCCGCAGATTCACAATTGCAGGAGAAGACATGGTTCTACTACACCCACTCTTCTCTTCCAATTTTCAGATATTTTAAAAAAATTCATTCTTATAGATATCTCTCATTGAGTTATTAAACTTTATTAAATAAAGAAGAAGGCTTGTGGGACGATAATTTGGATTATTTGTAAAAAATAAAAATATGAAAATGAGTAAACAGATAACGTACACTTTATGTAACACCTCAGACTTCAAAAAGGACTAAAGATGGGTAACAGACAAGTCCACAAATCCAAAATGGACCATAGACCCTTCATGGCACCCTAAACAACTTATTTAGGCATCCACGACCCGTTTAGGGCATGGTGGACGATCCTCCAAGGCTACCAAGGTGGGGGGTCACCTGGACGGGTCCCTAGACTGCACATGGTGACTTGTACGGTCCGTTTAGGGGTCCGTACAAGTCACCCATGAGTATTTAAGTCTTGGGTCAACTTCAAATGACCATATCTTTTAGAACCTAATGAATTAGGTCGCCCATGACCTATCAAATTAAAGGTCTTTGAGTCCTCTTTTCAATGCCACCAAGTTTGTCTCATTTAGAGTTTGAAGTAAAAATTTATGCTTGTTTTAGTTAAGCATTTTCAGGCAGGTGAAGTTTAGTGACCGGCTATATACCCCATATCGACAGTTTTTTAAGCTGGGGTTGTCATGTTTTGGTCTTTTTCCTATGTGTTTGGTACTTAAACTGTGTCATTTTAACACCTATTCTAAGCCTAAACCATGACATTTTACACCTAAATAAGGGCTAAGAAATTGTTAATCAATTCTTTTACGTTCATTAACACTTCAAGCCATTAGAGCAAGGTTCCAAGAGGAGAAAATCTAGGGTTTTCGAGTGTTCTTCGAGTTTTGTCGATTTCACCAATAACTTAGTTCTTCCAGGTATGTAAGGTTGTTTATAGTGTTGGACTAGTTCGTCCTCATGCTCTACATCTCAATTAAGTCAGAAATCATCACATCTAAAAGATTTAGTCATAGTTTTTGATATTTGAATTCAGGTTTTTAACAATTGAGGTTTTGATTCCTATTTTTGCAGGTGAATCTTTTAATGCTATTCATGCTTAGTATCACATAAACCCTATTGATTTAGTAAAGTTATGTTTTCAAAGGAAATTGCAAGAAAATTTCTCATATATTGATTTTGGGCTTGAAAGATAAGTTCATGAGCATATGTTTTAAAAGTGTAAGTTTTGAACATAATCCTTGGAAAGAGAATCAAATGTTTTCATATGTATTATTTGACAGTTGAGAAAGAGCATATTTAATGTATTGAAAAATGCTTCAGAAAATTAAAATGGCAAGCAAAGTGGTAGTCCCTTTCTTTGTAAAAGGTGGATTGAGTATAATTAAAATTGATTATTTTGGGAGTAGTAACGAGCACCAAATTGAATAAGAGTCTATTATAACACAAAAGTCCCATTAAATTATGTAGCTAGCATATGATAGGATAACACTGATCCTAGAAACGTATATGAAGCTTTCTCCTCGTACGGCTCGAGAAGTGCGACTCTTCACTGCCTCTAAGAAGGCATATTTGATTGATCCATAGTTACAGTAGCATCCTATACCCCGACATGACCCTTGCAACGGGGGTGAAACGTTGTATCATTGCTAGGCTCATAGTAATGGTTGTCGGTTAGAAAAACTCCCCACAAGTAAAGTATTATTTTCATATTGCTTTTATTGCATATCTTATTGTAAAGTTTAAAGGGTTTTTGATGATTATCGTGACCAACGACACTAACCTACGGTATGAGTGTCTACGATCGTCGATAGTATAGTAACCCAACTAAAGGTTAGGGTCATGTCCAAGGGAGTGGTTTTGAGAATTAGTAGAAAAATAAAATTTAGTTCTAATTAGTCGTAGCTAAAGACATTAACGAGTAAAACCATAGTAAATTAAAGGGGGTGACACAAAAGTGTCAAATATCAATTTGGGGGTTTTGTCACAAGTAGTAAAAACAACAAAAATAACAAGAAAATCAAGTATGGGTAAGAGTTCTTGGGGTGTGACCGCAATACAAGTTGAGATAGATCGTTGGGTACATGATTTCGATAGGAAATTTGCAAGATAATAGTGACTAGGCTAAGCTTTAGATGGAAATAAGTTCCCTCTCGGGCAACTTACCCCGTTTCAAATGTGTTCCTCTCGGACACTCATTTGCCGCATGAAGACCAGCCTACGCCTTACCCCACTTTCTCTCTCGAGCTGAGTGTTAGGATATGGGACTAGGGCTCACCCTCTTGGGCTGAACCTTATATCGACCCACTCTTTAGGCCATCATTCTAGTGGTCTTGGTTTCACAACCTCTCTCTCGGGCAAGTCGAAAACACATGGGTGGCTTTGTATTTGCAACTACAAACCCTTTAGGTTAAACCACAACCACTGGGTGAAATCACCATTAAACTACATCTAGCCTATCAGCAAGCAAGACCCAACAATAATATCAACACATATTTGCTAAATCACACCCCAAGAATGAGGGTTTTTAACCACATATCAAGAAATAAAAAAATACACCTAAAATGATAGTGAAATCAAATGGGTATAAGAAATTAAACCTTGATTTAAGCAAAGAAAGAAGAATGGAGAAGACTACTTCCAACTTGGGGAAGATGAAACCCTTCTTTCTTCAAGTCTCCCAAAAACCCTCTCCAAACTTGAGAGAAAACATCCAAAAAGTACTATTCTATTCTGGAAATTAAAATAAATGTTCAACTCTTTAAAATTAATAACAAGTTTAGTAGTTATAGACTTCAGAAAATAGTGCTAGCGGATCTTTCGGCGAAGTTAGTCGATAACGCCGAATGACTCGACGATACTCCCTTCTTCTGTTTCCTCGCCGTTTCATGCTTGCCTTCAGCACTTCACGTTATGGACCATTGGGCGGTATAGTACTGCTTCACTGATCTATTCGGCGAAGCGCCGACTGCTTCTTTTATCCCTTTTTTTATCCTTCTCCTTCAGGGCTTCGCGTACTGGAACAAAGGGCAGAATGAATCCATTCGGCGAATCGCCAAGTGTGCTTGGCGATGCTCAGGCTTCAACTTCTTCGTTCTTTTCAGCCTTTTTGTTCCTTTTTGTGCCTAAGTGTCCATGCTTTCACTAAAACTTCAAATACCTGAAACTTAAGAGTTTTCATAAGATATTTAGACAAAATAAGCATTCGAGGACACTATTCTTATCAAAATAAAGCCCTAAATGAGTCCAATTTGTGGACTCATCAGTTTTCACTTCATATTCATGTATTGATTTAGTTGAGTTGCTTTCAGTCCTTTAGTTTAGTTATTATTTCATTCAGCCATATTACATACTCGTACATTCAAATATACTGATGTCTTTCAGGATCCTCAACAAGCGTTTCATTGAGACCACTTTGCGCTTTAGATAGCTTTGGTGAGCCTCCTTGCTTTCCAAAGGATTTCACATTTATTTTCCTATTATTGTTGAGTTGTCGTGGGTCTTGTCCTGACATCTATCCTAGTATTAGAGGTTCCGTAGATAGTTAGAGTTGAGGAGTTTCTGAGTACTTTCTTTCCTTTAAAGACTGTTTTGCAAATTATTATTAATATTTTCAGACATTCCAGTTAAGTTTATATTGAGATAAATTTATGTTTTAAGTCTTTTATTCCTTGAGTGAGTCTTCCGCTAAGTAGTCATAGAGGCCAAGGGTTCGCTTGGGGATTGAAAATGATTCTCGAGTGCCGGCCACATCCATGGTGTGGCTCATGGCGTGACACTTTAATTTTCTTTGCACTTTAAAGTTCAATATTTGTCACCAATTTAATGCTTTTTCTCTTTCATTATTTCTTTTGTCACCAATTTAATGCTTTTTCTGTTTTATGGTTTGATTCCGTCCAGTTTTTTAATTTTTTTGGTATTTATGTCCACCCCTACTTATAATTTTCTTCGATTTTTCAATTTTGGTTCTTTGATTTTTTGATTTGGTTTCGACGTTTTTTTTCAAAAAATTGATTTTTTGTTCGGTGTAAGGATCTCGAAGCAAAGCTAAATAAGGGAAATAAATTAAAGTAGAAAAGTGAGAATTTCTTTTTAAAATTAGAGAACATAGTCAAAAATGGATTTATGTCACATCAGTTAGTGTATCTCAATATGGGATATATGTAAAAATTGTGATATATGGAAAAAAAAAAACAAAAAGACAAGCCTCCTGAAATACTTTTGACCGATTTGTGTCCTTTATGAAAATCAATAAAGAAGTTTTTGCAAATATAATAATAAATTACTTATTTAATTTTACCGCAAATGATTGATTTTTCAAAATAATAGACTTCTTTATTAAGTTTCTTTTCTTTTAAAGTAGTTGATTTGGGCCTAAATGTCCTCTTCAACAACATAGTTTCTTTCTATCTAAAGTAGTTGATTGAGCCTAAAATCCACATCAACAACATGGTTCCTTTTCTATTTAAAGTAGTCGATTTAGGCTTAAAAATCCTCAGCAACAATATGATTATGATTCTTTGGTTCGATGTTTTCTATAAGGGTCTTAGAGAAAAGCTATATGAGGAAATAAAAAGTAAAGTAAAAAGTAAGAATTTCTTTTTAAAGTTAGAGAGCATTGCCAAAAATGAGATATATATCACATTTTTTTGTGTATGTCAAAATGAGATATATGTAAAAAAAAAGAGGATATATGTAAAAAAAAAAGAAGGGAAACAAGCCTCTTGAAACACTTGCGATCGATTTGCATCTTTTATGAAAATCAATAAAGGAACTTTTGCAACTATGATAATTAATTACATAATTAATCTTACCGCTAATGGTTGATTTTGCAAAATAACAGACGTCTCTATTAAATTCATTTTCTATTTAAAGTAGTCGATTTTGGCCAAAAAATCCTCATCAACAACTTAGTTCCTTTCTATCTAAAGTAGTCAATTTGGGCCTAAAAATCCGAACAACATAGTTCCTTTTCTATCTAAATTAGTTGAGTTGGGCTTAGAAATACTCATCAACAATATAATTCCTTTTCTATCTAAAATAGTCAATTTGAACCTAAAAATTCTTATTAACAACATATAGAGGTTTGACTTTTACAAAATCATTATTTTTGGCTTGGTATTCTCACGTCTATGTTGCATGAACCAATTTAGAACATGTTCGGCCTAAATGTCCTTTCCCTTAATTTCCTAACATAAATTCCCCTTTCTAACCTGAATTCTCCATACCTACCAAATATGATCTACTCATCATCCGATTTACCATAATATGTTATGCGAGGCACTTGAGTGTTCTCCATACCTACCAAATATGATCTACTCATCATCCAACACTACAAGAAATGCGCGAATTACATGGGGATTTTCCTGGGGATTAGCATGAAAATCCGTAGGAAACTTATTTTCCTGCAAATTTTCATACTAATCCATAGGAAAATCCCCATGTAATTCACACCTTTCTTGTAGTGCGATTTACCATAATGTGTTATGCGAGGTACTTGAGTGATCTTTGTGTGACACATCAGACACTCAATCTTACCATTTGTGAGCTACATTTGGAGAAAACACCTAACATGAATGGGGGTGATTGCAAGACAAAAATGTCACCACGTCATTCTCCCGATCGAGAAGGGGATAGTAACAGCAGGAAGACCACATGTTGACTACAAAGATAGTTTCAAACCAATCTGACCCTACCATAGTCTGGCTTGCTACTTGAACATGAGCATATGAAGGAAATGGTTTGAAATCATACACTATCCATTCTTTAACAGTTTTGTCACACATAGGATGGGGAATGTTGTTGGGAGAACGTTATTTTTGTGGTTAACATTGAGTACACTCTCCTTAAGACATCGCCGATACACGACACGCCTAAAACAAGGCACACCAAAGGCAAGTTCATAATTATCTTTGATAAGTTGCTTACACGACGGGCAAGTTGCACTCCTCAACCAAGCAAGCAAAGATATTTTCGAGCTTTTAGATAATTAAATAGTTTCTTTCTTTGTTTTTCTGTGAGACCCTTGGGACATAAGAGCTACAACTATTTATAACATAGTTCCTCCACTTCTCCATCCTTAGATAGTAGTATTAGCTAACAAATGAATAAAATAAAAGGAACAACATAGGAAAGATGTCGTACATTAATTACTATTTACAATGGGGTCATTCAAATTATGATGAAATTGGTTATCTTGAGAATATTTATCAGTAAATGCTTGGTTTGTTGTATTATTATTAATAATATGCATGGTAAAATTTTAAAAAATAAATTGTTTGCTTATATAAGTACTCTCCATAAATGTAAAGAATGTGAAAAGTAGTGTATAAAAAGGGTCAAGAATATAAAAAGTGATGTATAAAAGGGTCAAGAATGTGAAAAATGATGTATAAAAGGGTTTTTAGAGATATTTTTATCATTCTAACTATCATCTAATAAGTTATCACAAGATTATTGTTCCACCGAGAGACAGAATAACTTATCACAATACTAATTATCAATCTTGAAATAAGTTATTTCAAACTTTATAACAAAACAAGGAATTAAGGGGTCGTTTGGTGTGATGGATAAGATGAATTAATTTTGGGATAACTTTTTACTGGCCTTTAATTCATTGTTTGGTTGCAAATATATGGATAACTTATCTCAGGATTAATAATTAGTCCTGGGATAAGTTATCCCTCACTGGGGATGGTATAGTGGATAAGGTGTGTAAATTAACAAAGATACCCCCTTAAACTCTCTTTTGTTGAGTTGCAGTTGATTTTCTTCTGAGAATCCTGATTAATTCGAAAGGGGCATCTCATAGCCTATCGCCTTGGGAGAGCAGAGTCTCTGCTATTACCATTTGGGTTTGGCCATGAGATATACATTCTTTTGTTGTTAGTTATATATTCTAAAAAAAAACTCTCTTTTATACATCACTTTTACATTCATACATATTAGCATAATTTTTAACAACATTTATAATAATATTCACAACCTTAATTATTCGTTGTTATTATGATAAATATATTTTTCTATTAAAAAATTACATTTTATAAATACAATTTTTATTTATGAATATATTATAAGTTGAATTTATTTGTGTAATTATTATGTTTATTTATATTTTGATTTCTCTTAAAATGTTCACTCCACTACTAAATTACATATTTTTCATTAAATAGTTTATTACTCACTTAAAAATTATATTTTATCTATAATTAAAATGTAGATAACTTTATAAATTTTCTTTTACTTTAATAAACTTAAAATGAAAGTTTTATTTTTAAGCTAAATAAGATGAGAGTTTTATTTTTAAACTAAATAAGATGAAAGTTTTATTTTTAAACTAAATAAGATGAAAGTTTATTTTTTAAACTAAATAGGATGAAAGCTTAATTTTTAAAACATACGGCACAATCATGGAAATGCACACACAAAAAAATATTTAAGCTAAATAAGATGGAATTTTTATTTTTAAGAAAGAATAACTAAAGCTTGCAAAGAAAATGTAAAAAAGAAAAACTAAATAAGGTGAGGGTATTTTTGTAAACAAACAACTTATTTAAAAATTATACAAGGAATATTAGTTTGAATATGACAAACCAAACAAGCAATATAAACTAATCACGTCATAACTTATCCAGTATAATTTATCCCAACATAACTTATCCCAGCATAACTAGTATTCAAACCAAACGACCCCTAAGGGATATCCCTTTATCCAACACACCAAACATGTCCTAAAAGGCTTGGAGTACTTCATTGTGAAAAGTAGTGGATATTCTCTTATATTTTTATGAGGTTAACTACTATCCATTGACAGTGGACAAGAAAATACACTGTCAACTCATTTTTAGAAATACTTATTTCTCTTAAGATATTCATGTATTATTAATATTTAAATAAAAAAACAAAAGAGTATTATATGATAATTTGGACTCTAAATTAATTATAGGAGTTTGTTTAGGATTCTTAATTGGCTTACCAAAATTACGAAAGAAACATTTAATTTTGAAGTAAATAGTTTTTTTGGCGTGAAAATGGCACTAGATTGTTGTTTCCAGACTGTTAATTATTGACCTAACTCATCGGTGACCTCCTAAAGTTGACACTAATTTTCACTTAGACCCCTTAACTAAACTTTTTGTATATTTTTAAAGGTCAAATCCATCGATAGCCCCTTAAAGTTGACACCAATGTTCACTTAGACACCTCAACTAGGCGATGTATATTTTAAACTCCTCATATAGGATTATGCTGTGTCATTTTGACACTTTTCGCTGACTCAACAAAACATGTGTATTACATGAATTTGATGCGCATGAAGTATTTTTTTTCTTGAAAAATATTTTTGCTCTCTTCTTTTTCCTCACACTTCTTTTCCTGCAACTTCTCCACCTTCCATCAACCTCCATCACCACATAACCTTTTGAAATAATTCTACAAAATTTTGTTGGGTTACATCAGAATCCAATTTCTTCAACAAAAGAGTCAATTTCTTTAGCAACCTCACTAGAAAAAAAAAGAGACCATCATCATTTTCTAAGAATTTGTGATACTCTTTTTTTTAAAATAATAATCAAATCACATAAATTTTAAGCTCTACTACATTAATGGTGTCTACTACTACAACAACAAAAAAAACTTCTACCCCCAAGAATAATGAAAAGTTCTCTTAATTTTCAGTTTTCTTATTGCAAATTACCCTAAATTTCTGGATCATTAACAACGAAAATTGGAGGAATAAGCTATTATACTCCTTGAACAACATTTTCCATAGCATTTATAACTAAATCCCCATTTTATTCCTCCGTCTTCATCTTCACCATCTATAAATAATATTTTTATTTTTCTTTCAAAAGTTGCATTTCGATTTTCAAGAAAGGAGGAATTATAACACAATGAATTAAAATTTTATATAGCACAAGAACAATGGAATTTTAATTGGTTTGAAAAAGAATAACACAAAGAAAGAACTAAAAGGCATAAGAAAATGAGGTTAGATATTCTGAAGAAAAAAAAGAAGTAAAAGTGAGTTTTTTTAAAAATATAAAAGAAAATTCCACATGTCACATGTTGATTCATTTATTTTTCCACGTAGGAGACGTTTTGATACACACTTAAGCTAGTTTTAAAAATATAAAAAAATGTCAAAATGATATCACAGACCTCCACATGAGGTGTTTAAAATGTTAATTAAAGGGTCTAAGTGAAAAATTGTATCCACTTTAGGGGGCCACCAATGCATTAGATCATTAAGCTATATATATTGAAAACATTCCACCCTTTATAAACACTCTAGGCAATTGAAGACTGTAAAATAGGGAATTTTGATTGACAACTTAAATAGGGCGGCAGCCGGCAGAAATGCAAGCCCCCGCCCATTGGTCCCATCTAAATACATGTGTGGCTCGGTGTGCTCTAAATACTTAGTTATTATAAATATAGCTCAAAGAATTTAAGTGAAGAATTTCAACAGACAAGAGGTTTACATGTTTGATTTAAAAATAAAAAAAATATATTCAAAATTGAGTCATATTCTAATGAATTTAATTGAATTTAAAGTCATGATTCAACTTTTAACTTAGTTCAAATTAAATAATAGTTTTATATATAAAATTTTAGTCAATTTTAAAGTACTAAATATCAGGAATTCTTACCACTTACAAATCTATTTTAAATTTAAATAGTGTCCTTATATAAATCAAGACTATAGTAGGAGTTCTTACCTATTCCAAATTAGTAAAGATTTGGTAATTATAAATTTCATTAATTTCAAAATATTAAATATTAGAATAATACTTAAAAATACAATAATTTTATAGGAAAACGATGAAAAGACTATTTTGTCTAAAACGAATTCTTTTAATTAATGACAAAAAATTCAAACAACATTTCTAAGGATCTTCATGCTATTAATAGCTTTTAATATAATATAATATAGATAGATAAATCGTCACATTCGTAATTAACATTATATTTGTAATTCAAATGTTAATATATTTATATTATATGTAAATTAAAATATTAAATTTAATATTCTAATAATTTTTTCCACAATTAAACTAGGTCCCATTAAACAATAGCGGCCCCATGACCGGCCCGATATGGAACCGGCCAGGCCCAAAAAATTCTATACTGCTCAGCCCCTTCACAGCCAATTCTTCCCGGTGGCCGCAATTGCAAAGCATAAAACATATTCTTCCTATTTTATACCAAAACCAACATCCAGGTCCTTTTCGTAAATACAAAAATCTATTCATATTTATGAATTAATTAAATTAAACCAATATTTTTCCCCTAAAAGTAAGCTTCACAAAAGTAGGGTTGATCTCTCGATCAAGGACTCTGCCTTGTTCTCCAAGTTGTCAATTGTAATTTCTCACCTCACGACGCAACTCTGCCATTGCAAATGGTTTTCTCTATTTCATGATCGATTCTGAGAAATTCCATGGCTCTACCTCTCGGCAAGCTCACTATCCTCGTTGGTGCTGGTTCGTACTCTCTTGCTCGGTTGTATTGTCGATAGTGACTATTGCTAGAATTTTAGTTGATACTTTACACTCTTGGTGGCGAATAACATGTGTTGTGCGTATTATGTTCTCTTTTGTTGGTATCACAAGTTTTGAGTTGCAAATTTAGTGGTTTACTAAAACCCTAAGGGGTCGATTGGTAGCCGGTAAGGAGCCTGGATAAGTAATATCTTTTGTTGTGTATAAAATTCAATACACCTAATACATTGTTTGTTTTGCAATTTAGAAACTCGCATAACTAATAAATGTTTAAGTTACTGAGGGAATTCATGTGTTATTGATGGAATAACTAATACATGTTCTGACTTAAAATAATGTACATAGTTTCATCATAACTAATCCCTGAATTACTAGTACCATAACTTTAACCAACTACCAAACGTGAATACCTATTTGCAACAGAAGTTCATCAATTTTTCTAGAAGTTTGTGACCTAGAAATGTCAGCTTTAAATAAAACATCTACCGCCTTTTTTGATGCAAAAGTAGAGTTGCTTTGTCGTATTTGAGATGTGAAAACAACAAATACGTCATAATACATATACCCTTTCCCTAGTCAGGGTGCAATAACCCTTTATTACTTTTTGTGTGTCTTTCATGCCTAAGCAAAGAAGAAGAGTAGAAGGTTTTGGAAAACAAGGTATGATGTGAAAATAAGACAGAAGGAGAATAGCTGGAGGAGATGATAGTGATTTTATACAACTTTTGAAGTTCACATTGGGAGAAAGAACTATTGAAGACATTTTAAGAGTTGCAACTTTATTTTGTTCTGCATAATATTCATTTTAGGAACTAAAATTGATATGTTAAAAAATAAAGTTAATAAGGTAATAACAATGGTATTGGTGGTGTTGAATAACGTATCTCATAATTTGTGCAGGCATTGTTGGGTCAGTACTTGCTAAGGAAGGACGATTGCCAGATGTCTCCGATTTTTTCTCCGGCGCATTTAAGGTCTGGTTGTTATTCACAGTTTAGTGTTTTGAGAGTTTTGGTTGTGTTGCTTTTTAGTTTCTCTACCATGTCAATTCGAAATGAGCTAAATCTAATACATTGTATCCTCTGACTGTAGATTGCCTTGAGGCAGATTCGACAAGATAAATCAACCAGTTCAACTCCAAAGCCACGCAATGATTCCTTGCTGCAGCAGGTTTTGCAGTTTCTCTTGCTTGTTCATGTTTGGTGCATATGGTTTTACTCATCTTTGGAATTTGTGTTTGTTCTTAGTTTGTTCATTTTATGATTATGCTGGAGTTAGAAGATTAAAATATCTTGTAAAGCTAAAGTTTGCATGTCATCCTTGACAATTGGAAATTCGGTTGGGAAGTTTCTTGATGGATTAGGAAGAAGGCGTGGATTATAGAAGATTGATATTCGTATCTGGGGTGTGCCATACACAATATTTTGTCAGTAGGTGTACGACACATATGAGAGTCCGAGAGAGGAGATTAGGACGTCTTTTGATCAGCATAGAAAACTTTAGCATTATCTTTGTCTGGTTATTTTGTGGAACTAAACTTTGGATGAGATCTGGGAGGAAATTTTGATTACTAACTGAAGGATGGAAAGTAGGTTGTACACAGTGGGAAAGTCCCAATGAATGGTGTAATGAGAAAGGAATGAATCAGCATGTGGAGTATCTCGTTAAACTGCCAAACAAATGTGGCAGGGAACCTTTGACAATAGAAGCCTGCAATCTAGCTAGGTGATTGTGGAGGTTATTTTGTCAATACAGATGTAGGCTATTAGGAAAGAAGTTGTCTTCCCAATTTAATCTTAACCAGGATATTAATATCATTGCTTTCTGGATGAGAAGACATGATTTGTCCAAGTCTTGGGCCATCTTTTTCTTGATTTTTTTTCGAGAGTATTATGAGATTACCGAGGACATGACCTTAGATTGAAAGGTATGGAGGACACGTATTAGTGTAGAAGGTTAGTAGGTAGTGTAGTGTTGTTTTGCTTAGGGTGGTTGATATCCATCATTATTTATTATTGTTTTCAATACTTGATTCTAGTATTTTGTGTATTGTGTTTCAAGTATTGCACTATTTTGTTGTAGTTGTTGCTTCCTTCTTGAAGACTTTGCATTGTTTCCTTGTGACTCACTATATTTTCTTCGTTGTCTTTGGAATTGCTACATTTGAGCCGAGGGTCTTTCAAAAACAGCCTCTCTACCTCCACGAGGTAGTGGTTAGGTCTGCGTACATTCTGCCCTCCCCAGACCCCGTGGGATTTCACCGAGTATGATGTTGTGATTGTTGTTTTCCTAGGCTATTATGGTTATTGAAGATAATGATAATTATTGTGGAAACTATTATTTTGAACCAAGAGCTATTTTATTTAGCATTTTGAGCTAAAATTTTCTCAATTCCGATGTCGCTCTTATAACAACTCTCTTATAACAAAAATACCACTTCATGCCTTCTCCCAATGCAGTTATTTGATTAAAATGATAACTTATATGTGTCAGCAATAGTAGTTTCTTTGCAGGGATTTTACTACTAGATGGTTTTCAGTTTTCAAAGTTAAAAAGGTCCATGCCTCATTTCTTGAGGCATATGGCTTACTTGGTTAATGCCCCCTGTTCTAGTTTTGCTTTTTTCTTGGACAAGAGTGTAGGGGTGAAGGAGAAATGGGGGAGGTGGATAATTTATTGAGCTAATCGGAGGCATCTTTTACCCCATAGCGAAGAGTTGAACCAAGATTTCAGGATGAACTGGGTTAAGATGTAATACTTGATTTCGACGTAAAGAGTTGTCCTCTGCAAACAACATGTTGAATGAATTGATTGTATATTTTGAAATCTTTTCATCTTTAGGGCTATCATGTTGTGAAGGAAGTTGATGAAAAAAATCTCTACTTCAAACATTGCTCTGAAAATTTATTGGCTTGGCTCATTTTTATTTTATATATATTTTGAATGCTTACATACATACATCATCTTTCTCTCGATTCATCACCTATGTGGGCTGATAATCTGAAGGAGTATTTTATTAAAGAGGAGTTTGGCTAACTTGAGCTATTTTGTGAATAAGGATCTCTAGGCTTAGTAAGCTTGACTTTGGCCTAGACATTTACTTGCATCGCATGAACTTAAGATCATGTTTGAGCTCACATTCAGAAATTGAGCTTGCGTAAAACATGCTTATGTTCATGAATTATTCATCTTACCTTTTTTAAATTGAAGTATCAAAAATATACATATATGCTATTAAATAAGTTCTTTTAGGTTGTATAATTGATGTGATTTGGTGTTGGGGATTAGAGTGAGTTTTCAGGGACATAAATGATGCGGAAACATCTTGAGATTAACCTTTCCGAACATGTACAAAATTTCATGTCAAAAGGAGATTCTACTCCAATAGTTAAGGAGTATGCAGGGGGGAGAAGTGCATTGTTTTTGAGGTTTTAGGAATAACTTCCAAATTTGAGAGGTTGAGGAATTTGGTCAAGTTGCTCCACAAACAAACAACTTGACAGGATAGACAAGATGTATGGAGATGGGGCCCAGGGAAAACAACATCTTTTCGGTTATGTTGCTCGGACTCTTCGAAAATTGTCAGTGGTGGGTGTCAGATTCTCCAAAAGTAGTGTATTTTTGGAGAATCCGACATGGGTGCGGCATTGAAAATGAAGAGTCCACACAACTTAGCTTTTCAGTTAAGTCCTGTTATGTGAAGCTTCTGATTTGGGAGGAGTCATTTTTTCCACATATCAGTGTGGATACCTAGGGTACTGAGAAGTATTTTTTTCACTTGGCTAACTACAAGAGGGGTAATTTTGATGGCGAAAAACTTGAGGAAGAGAAAGACTACTTGTGTAAGTTGGTGCGTCATGTGTAAAGAATCAGGGGACGACGTAAATCACCTCCTTTTGCATTGTCGGATAGCATCTTGTTTATGGTTTGGAATTGAGTAGTTGATGCCCTCCACTGTGAAAGAAACATTGTTTAGCTGAACTTTTAGATGACCGAGTCACTGCGATGAAGACTCAGTCATGTGGACCTTACAGAGAGACGGATAATAGAGCTTTTAATAGAGTAGAGAGGGATTTTGTACACTTGGGGAATCTCCTCTTATCCATTATTTCCTTTTGGTGCATCTGTGAGAGTCTTGTTTGTAAAGAACATTGTGTGTCATTCGTAGAAAAATAAAATACTTTCGTTAGGTTTTCTAATTTTTGGTATTCTCCTTGTATACGGGCATGTTTTTGACCGTCATGTAACGAAAGTTTACCTTAATAGAAAAAGATATATTTGAGGGTCATTAACCAATTTTCTGCAACACTTGGAAAACATTTTGATGTACTGTATTCAATTCTAAAATTTGCTTAAGCTATAAAGTCTTGGAATTTTCCAGTAGACCTGACAATATGCCCATGGATTGATGTTCAAGTTTGAACTCATTTCTAAGCTCGTTCAGTTTATTGACACGAGTCATGCTCAACTCTCAAGATCGATGTGAAGCTTGATTGTCCTTGGAGCTTGACTTTATATGCTACTCGAAGTCAAGCTTGAATATGCAGGTCTTGGGGTTTGGGGTTGGCAGTTCATAGAATTTAACATTATTGGGTGTTGGAGATCACATAACTTACATTCACTAAAACAGATTTTTGTTGATTCCCTTCTTCTCTAAACCATCCTTGTATATTGTTCAATATAATGCTTGTGCAGCTCAAAAGAAAAAGAACACCGATGAGTGTTACAAATAATTATTTGTGCTTTGCATAGTTGCTTTACATTATCATTCCTTTTCTATAGTTGTCAATGTTTGTTCCTTAACAAAAAAGAGTGGTGTAATTGATTTCTAATATCAGCATACCTGCTGCTCCGGAAACAAAAACTTTTTTTAAAGTGTGATTTTCTTTACAGGTTAATAGCTTACGGCAGGAGCTGCAACTCTTGGCTTCAAATAGATCTGTTACAATTGTGACATCAAGTGGATCAGGTTTTTGTTACTACATATCATTAGTTGTATATGGAAGCAATTAAAGGCTCTTCTGTCTTCTGATGGAAACAACAGGACCTTTATGACAGGAGTGTCTTAGGACATATTTATTGTCATTTTCTTAATTTGCCAAGACAAATCGTGGTCTCATTGTCAGTGTACCACATGCCTTGCAAATTAAAATCTCCTTACCTGTAATACTCTTCCATTCTGCTTCATTTATAGCATTACTTCTTGCAGTGACCAATGATATTTGTGATTGTATTTTACGCATTTAACTTGTTTTTTAAATTCTATTCAGGTTCTAGCAGATATACTATAATCATTGTTGTTGTGGTGATGGGGTATGGCTATATTTGGTGGAAGGTAACACCTTTTATTTCTTTCTGCTAGATGGAACTGTATGTCATGATAATGTTGGATGCACAAATTATGTCTTCTAATTCATGTAACTACCCTCCATTTGACGATCGACCACACCGTCCTTATCTCAAGGAATTGATTGATTGAGTACAGATTGTTTCCTTGCTCCCAAGAGTTTATTGTTCCTAAACTATGCCTTTCAAACAAATTGTTGAATCAAAAGGCAATTGCCATAGCCTATCTTAGGTATATGATTTTAGTCAAATGTGCAGCCCCCCATATATATATATATATAATTTTTTTTTTTTAAAGAAAAAATGTTTTTATAACCATGGTGTCCGAACCAGCTTCCGCGCACCTCGACTAATTCCACGAGATACCTGCCATTTCCCACCAGCAATAGGTACTAAGTAACCCTGTCTACCAAGGCTAGAACATATGGGAAGAAATCACTTAGTGTTTTGTTTTTGTTGGGATTTGAACCTGAGACCTCACAGTCCTCAACTCACCTCATTGATCACTATGCCACACCCTTCGGTGCAATATATTTACATTTATATTGGTAAACGAGGTGGAGGTTAATAGTTAAAATTATTTGCCTGGTAGTTTGGATGCCATAGGCTTGAATGTTTTCTAACTGAGTCTTTTTGTCAACGACTGCACCTTAGAATTGACTTGCATGCTTGTAGGGTTGGAAGCTTCCTGAATTTATGTTTGCGACCAGGCGGAGCTTATCTGATGCATGTGGTAGTGTGTCCAAACAGCTTGAGAGTGTATACACATCTATTTCTGTAAGTTCTTATTTCCTGATTTACTGTGCTTATCTATACTATTCTAAAAGCACAAAGTCCCTACACAAATTTTGGACTTTTTTATTCATAAAAAATAGATTTCATATTGTACACTTGTAATTTAATTGTTTTTCTAATATTTATGACTTTGAAATCAACTGCTCCCTCTGTCCCAATTTATGTGATGCACTTTGATTGTGCACAAAATTTAAGAAAGAATATTTGTGACTTAAAATCATCTATTAAGGGTAAAATAGAAGGCTTAATGTTTAATTATTCCTAAATATTGAAAAATATCATTCTTTTGGGACAAACTAAAAAGGAAATTGTATCACATAAATTAGGTTGAAGGAGTAAAATTTTGGTTATTTATTCTTTCCTTATATTATGTAGAATGTCCTAGTATTTAGGGTTTTCAAAACGACTAAGATTTTACTTTATACAAATCATTTTCTTACTTGAACTATGTAATATA
>JAJOOR010002358.1:0-39570 GCA_036250505.1 Solanum acaule | reverse complement strand
ATTATGAAACAATACATTTAATTTTGTCTACAATTACTCAAGTTCCTAATTGATTACATAGAGACACCTCGAGAAGTTGCAAATCTGGGAAGTCAGATAATTAAAAAGTGTTATTTTCTTCTTCTTCTTTTTATTTTTCTGTTTCTTGTTAATTCTCTCGTTTGTTCTCATGTATCTAACAAGAAGTTTCTAATTTATCATGTAATTAGTGTACAAAATTCTAAAAAGAAGAACACAACTTACATAAAATATTTTTCCACTTCTGGTTACAAGGGATTTAAAATAACTAGGGACAATAGTTTAATTTAAAATAAAAGTAAAATCAATGAAGAAATTCGATTCCCAAATTTTTTACTCAATTCAAAAAACAATTTTTTTTTTAAAAAAGCAGCCTGCAAAACGCAGGTGGGCCTGTGCCTTGTAAGGCTAAAAGTTGTCATAGCCTTACAAGGCTAAAAACAGCCATAGCCTTGTAAGGCGCATGGGTTTCTGCGCCTTGAAGCGGAAACCCTGATTTAGACGCCGGTAAATTTATTGCCCTTTTGGTTTGATAAATAATTTAGTTGCCCTTTTGGAAATTTTGAAAATTTTTGTTTCCCTTTTGGTTCCGGACTCCTATATGTTGGGAGGGAGGGAATCATATTATGAAACAATACATTTAATTTTGTCTACAATTACTCAAGTTCCTAATTGATTACATAGAGACACCTCGAGAAGTTGCAAATCTGGGAAGTCAGATAATTAAAAAGTGTTATTTTCTTCTTCTTCTTTTTATTTTTCTGTTTCTTGTTAATTCTCTCGTTTGTTCTCATGTATCTAACAAGAAGTTTCTAATTTATCATGTAATTAGTGTACAAAATTCTAAAAAGAAGAACACAACTTACATAAAATATTTTTCCACTTCTGGTTACAAGGGAATTAAAATAACTAGGGACAGTAGTTTAATTTAAAATAAAAGTAAAATCAATGAAGAAATTCGATTCCCAAATTTTTTACTCAATTCAAAAAACAATTTTTTTTTTTAAAAAGCAGCCTGCAAAACGCAGGTGGGCCTGTGCCTTGTAAGGCTAAAAGTTGTCATAGCCTTACAAGGCTAAAAACAGCCATAGCCTTGTAAGGCGCATGGGTTTCTGCGCCGTGAAGCGGAAACCCTGATTTAGACGCCGGTAAATTTATTGCCCTTTTGGTTTGATAAATAATTTAGTTGCCCTTTTGGAAATTTTGAAAAATTTTGTTTCCCTTTTGGTTCCGGACTCCTATATGTTGGGAGGGAGGGAATCATATGGGGTAAAGCACGCGACCTAAAAGGAATTTTTGCAATCCTTAATCATTAGACTAAACATTCAATTTGTGTCAAAAGGTGTCAATATTTGTACATATATTTATTAAATCAAAATTTGACTTCTATATACAATGTAATTTTTTGGCGAAGGAGTGTCGCTTGACACCCCTGATTAGGTCTGCATGTGTATATATTCCAAGAGATTTAAGGTACTTAGAGACAACATTCTCTATTGTTGTGATTTTAAACCGTATATATTCAAATCATTATAGTTTCACATTCGAAAAGTCATCGATGCATCTAAGAAGTTGTATCAGGTAATCATAGTGATTGTCTGATCAGCTCGCACTAATCTCATTATACACATACTTTATAAATCTATTTTAATATTAGAGCTTGTTAATCAACCAATTTTGTATATGGTATGTTTGTCTTTCTTTTCCATGTGACTACTAAAATTACTTTAAAAATATACTCTCAAAATATGAGGACTCCCCTCCCCGGCCTCCTATATTCTTTGAATTAAAATACTCCATTGAAATTAAAAGATGTTAAGGACCCACCGATTAATTCTTTTCCTCAACTCCAAGATTATTCTATTTTAGTCACTACACTAGAAAATAAAGTTTTCAAACTGCCATATATAGGTAATAGCTAATAATAATATGTATCACTTAGCTAGGGACACCCGATCGATAATCTCACTTAATTTTTTGACATTTTAGTAGTAACAACCTGGACTTTTATGTTATTCGCTTTTTCTTTAGCTTCCACGAGGTTCCCAAACTTTGTAATTTGTAATAATTAAGTACTTGATATGTCTATGTTATTTAGTTGAAAATATTAATGTCTATATTAGAGATGCTTATAGATTATTTTTCATAATGCGCTCATTTTTGTTATAGGTTATACATTCATTCATTTTAGGCTATTAAAAATGACTTCATTCTTTGTGAATTTAGACGGAACATTCAATAATTATTATTTCATGTGGATCGATCGCTGCATCTAGAACGTTACATACGAATTCTGTATGTCACACACATATTTACCTTTCTTTTTCCATATGAGTACACTACTATAAGTCTAAACGAGCATACTCCAAAAAATAAATTACGAGTACTCCATTGAAAAAGATATTTGGGGACCCTGATTAATTCTTTTCCTCAACTCCAAGATTATTCTATTTTGGTGACCAAGTTAAAGCTGGCATCCCTTATATATCCAGCATAATTAGCTACTCTACCTACATGTGAGGATGGACAAATAAAATTAACGCTACCTCTTTTAATTTAATGGGCCTCGAAACTTGTAACAATTGAATGAGGAATTTAATATGAGAAGACAGCAAAATCTGGAAGAAAATGCCTTGTACACTTTTGTGTTGTTATGCCTTCTTCACAAAATTAATATTACTGCTTAGGCCTTAGAGAATAATATAATCTCAATTCGGAAAAGAAAAAAGAGAATGCAAATTATAAAAGGTAGGTTCTCATACATACAAAGTAATACAAACCTTTCGATTGTTGCTTTATAAAGGGTACCAACTATTTACCAATATCTTGTTTCTCAATCAGTTTTCTTTTCCAAAAAATTATATAAAAAAAAACAAATTAAAGGAAAATCAATTATTCGATTTTTTATCAAAGTTCATTTGATTTATCAAGTCAAAATCATTGAATTCAGATAAATCTACAACATCCTGCTAAGTCCATAGTTACACATAAACCAAATCAAATAGACAAACACACACACAAAAAAAAAAACTTACCATAAATTTATGGTTTGAATAGATGACTATGAGCCAGGCTTGAAATCAAAATTCAGTATTAGGTTGGCAATCTTTTCATCTTGTAATCTGTAGCAATTGGTATGACATATAGTCTTATTTCTGAACCGCCTACTTAATGGGACTTTGTCATCCAAGTTGCCTCCCTCACCCAACCCGTTTTCAGATTTTGTAAACTTTGTTGTTCATGTCAACAAAATAAATAATTTCTGTCCAAAATTTGCAAGCTTTCTTCGAACAAAGGGCCAACCTCAATGTTGGACCAATTTTGTGAGTCCACCCAAAATCCCAAACAAATTGGGCCACCCCTTTGTTAGTTCAAATCAAGATAAATGAAGTTAAGTAATTTGTACTATTTTTTTCGGGTCAAGTCAATTTTTGTGATGTAATTTGATTTTTTACCAAATAAATAGTACAAAACATAGGTAAAACTACTTGACGTTTAGTTTGTGTTTCCAATTAAAAAAAATGACGACTATCTTAGAGCAAATAGTCATGGGTTCACTAACCTTTTCTATTAACTTTTGGTTTTACCTATATGGCTTATGGTAACCACGAGTCGGTTACTAATAATCTCCCACATCGGACACATCAAGACAACGTTCCAGAAACGAGGCATATAATTAGAGATAGCAGATGACAGGTAAAATTATCTTTGCGCTTGGGGCAATGACGCAGCTAGTGAGGTTCTAACCGAGGCGCGTCTATTGCTGGTTGAAAACTATTTCCAAACCCCCTCATTGGCCTGGGTTCTGCCTTGGCCATTGAGAATTTTTGAAAGGGCTTACCTTCTGGGTTAAGCCCTCCAATTTTTTAGCATAATTTTTTTATTTATTTATTTTACAAAAAGACTTTTAATCATCTTCCAAAAACACACAATTACGGTTGATTTGAGTCTCACACAACCTAAATCTTCCCTACATGTGGAAGATGGGATGATCTAACCTAAGTTGTGATGAAAAGGTAAATGCTTAAAGATAAGTTATCCAATATGACTAATACCATTAATACACAAATACGGGAGGATCCATGTATTTGTCACAGAGGATCAAAAGTAAAGTCTCTCTTCCTTCTGCTGGAGACTCTCGTAATCGGAAGATTCCAATAATCAATTGCCTTCCGGCCATGCGAGAACATATTTGGACACGTGCGCTACTCATATTGGTACTAGAAGCCCTAGAGCAGGCCTGGAAGACTATGAGTCCCACCTTCAGCTAGAAAGACTAAGCACATTATCTTTCAATAGTTCTAGACTTCTCACTATCCGTCTCTAAAACTCTATCAACTTTCAATGGTTCTAAACTTCTCACTATCAGCTTTCCTAAGCACTTTGATTCGGGAGGGGAGTTCACCATTGTTGGAGTATGAAATGTTGGTGTTGTAGTTGCGACTAAAAAAAATCTAGCTTGTCAGCCACTTGATTAATCTCTCTATAGCAATGTGTTATAAAGTATACAATTCACAATGAACATATATAATTAGTATATAGTGACACTATTGGACTTTATAATGAAACTGAGAAGATACATTTATTTTTTGCACTATGTTAGTCTTGTTGGGGTGACAATAAGGATCTGTAGCTGACTAAATTGCAACCCAAGAAGGAAACTAGATAGATAGGAAAACCCCCATCAGATTCTCTACTTGACAAAAAAAAACAGGTGGGGGTCATGAATAATGACAAATAGGCTACATTAATAAGGGTTGACAGGTGCTTCTCTGCATTCTCCAGGGTTATTATTACTCCATTTGGCAGTGTAAACGTCCGCTCTCAAAAATGGATTCTAATCTTTCTTTCTGTCTTTCTCCACTTGTTTCCTTCTCTCAACCAACACTTTTTTTAAAAAAAAAATCTCTGATATTCATATTAAAGTTCAATTATATTTAAATTTCTGTTCTGTAGGACACCATTAAGAGGAAGTGCTCCCACTAAGGATTTTTCATATCTATGACTCAAATCGAGACCTTTGATTAAGGAAAGAACAGTCTCAACTAACACTTATAATGTTGTTTTGTACTTTTTTCATTTCAAATTAATTGAATTGTTGAGATATTTTTCATTTTTCAAAATACTTAACTTAATTGTTTAATTTTCAAGACTATTTTTAGATTGTTCTTTCAATTTTACCCTTCATTAGTTAGTATTGGAATTAGTTTTTAATTAATGTTAAGTTATTTTAATCATAAATTTGATACTCCCTCCATTTCATATCAAATTAACTCAAAAATGCCTAATTTATGTCTTAATCTTCTTCTTTTAAAGAGTGAAACACCTCAAAAATTCAATTAATTTGAAATGGAGGGAGTAACTTTCTTTCATAAAATAGATTACATGACCTAGTAGAAAAAGCAACTCGTCTAACTTTTTCATCTATGTGGTAGAAGCAGGCTAGCATAGAATTAGAACGACGCAATATAATTGGAGTTTTGATAGTTCGTTTGGCCAATTTTTTTTGACAATTTGTTAAAATTTGTTGTTTCTTTTCGCAAAAGAAGAGAGGAAAAGTCACTATTGTTTATTTATTTATGATGTTGAGTTGTTTAATTTAAGTGAAAGTATAGTCAAAAATTGTAAATCATAGTGAAAGCATAACAAACAAACAAAAAATAGTGACAAAAACACAAAATCACTGAAACAAAAGCACATGGACACCTTTGAATTATGATGATTCCACCTTTTTATGCTAACAACAGATGAATTCATGTATATTGATGCTACAGATTGTCAAAAAGGAAACTAATTTGGTAATGAGTAGGCAAAATTTGTCATTATTATTAATTACTTCATGACATAAATACTAGACATTCAAATTTGGCATAAATAAGTTTTAAAATGTGCAGATATTCACGCTCAAAGTTAAAGTGTTTACTCGTTATCCTTATTTTTTATTTTCATTAATCTTAATAGTTGGACATAATATATTTTTGGCCAAACACATATATAGAACCTTAAATTTATCCCTAAATTTCATTTGAGCACTCCAACTCAACCTTGTTTCATTTTAATCCTTCGATTCCAATTTTTATGTTCTATTTGGGCACTTCTAAGTTATGTGGCAAAGTGTGTGCATCACACTTTCTCTAAAAGAGTGAAAGACTTAAAAAAAAAAATTAAGAAAATAATAAAAGATTATCCTTCAACTCTATTTTTTTAAGTACCATTAACACAAAATACTAATTTTATGGTTTCTTTATTTCTATATATGTTATTCAACTGCAATTTTACATTTTAAAAATCGGCGTTCATCCGTTAGTTATCGTAAAAAATTAAAATTGACGGATGATCATTGATTATTTTTTTTTAAGAAGTAACAATTTCTTTTTAGGAGTTTCCCTATATTTTTGCGTGAAAAATAACCAACGAAAGTGCGTCGATTTTCTTTCTTAAGAAAATCAATGACAACCCAACGAAGTCTATCGAGTTTCAACTTTTTTTGTAGTGTTATTAATTAGCAATGAACATGAGTTTTTTTTTTACTTGTATTTAGTTGAATGAAAAATTAGAAAGCTGATATTTTAGTTAGTCCAAATAGACTAGGTATGAAGAATAAAAAATGTGGTGTTATTTAATTTTATTTATTATTTAAAAAAGAAACCCAACACACTTTCATCGATTATTTTTTCACACAATAATGTACAGAAAGTCTAAAAAAAAATGTACATCCATTATTATTATTATTATTTTAAAAAAAAAAAGATATGACGTCGATTTTTAAAATGAAAAAGTGAAAATGAAGAACATAACTGAAAATAAAGAAATCATAAATTTAATATTTTGTGTTTAAATGTTACTATAAAAATTAGAGTTGAAGAATTAAAATGGAACAATGCTAAGTTAGCATGACAAAATAAAAAATGAGGGAAAGTTAGTGGAGTTGTGTATGTGTTTTTAATTAGTTTTTGTGTCATGTCATGACATAGTAAAGCACACACATTCCACTTTGTTGATTCTTTGGAAAGAATTGTCAAAATGGAACCTAAGAATTAGAGTTGAAGGGTTAAAATGGTACAAAGTTGAGTTGGACTGTCAAAATGAAATTTAAAAACAAGTTTAAGGGTCTGCATATGTGTTTGGCCTATATTTTTATATCAAAAACCAATTGAGCAAGAGCCATTTTGGCCCTTTTTACATGTTGTCAAAATGCCTACACATGTTTTTCCAATGATATTTTTTTCGCCTAAAACTGTCATATATTAATCCATTATCGACATAATATATCCAAAGGATCGTTCAACATCATTTACCATCCAACTTGGAAATAGTCTTTCCCAAAAAAGAAAAATCAGACAACAACGAAATTAAAAAAATTAACTATATTATGAGCTACAACATTAAATCTTCTATAATAATATAAAGTAAATATTTCAAAAGATCATCAACTTTAAAGATTTATCTTATAAAGTCATTAAACTTTGTTTTGTATCAATAAAATCACCCAATTTTGAGTTTTCTTTTTATAAAATCACGCAATCAAATTTATTATAAGAAAATTACTTAACATGATAAAACTTTTTTGCTTGAGTTTGAGTTTTCCTCTTTTCTCTCTCCCATAAATAAAAACTTTACTCAAATATCTTTCTTTTTTATTTTTGGTAAATAGAGAGAGATTCTATACATACTACACAGTTAATATATTCACTTGCATAATATTAATGATTTCGAACTTAATTGGATTATTACAAATCAAAAAGGAGATTATGTTTAGACTATAATTTCCTTCTTTAGCTGCTGCCTGCTAGTAGACTTGAGAGAAACCTTGTTGGAGGATTCTTCATGAAGACGTTTATTGTTAATCACGGTTATTTCCTTTTTTTGAAAAGGGAGTAATTTTTTTTGTAATTATTGCACAAAAAAATAGTACTTAAAAGAAAAGAAGAAAAACATATTAAGGATTGAGATTTGAGGAAAACAATTTATTTATTTTATCATATCAAATTATTTTTTTAATGATAAATCTGATTGAGTGATTTTATAAAAACAAAACTCAAAGTTGAGTAATTTTTTTTTTGATACAAAACAAAGTTGAATGACTTTACAAGAGAAGTCCTCAAAGTTGAATGATCTTTTGAGATATTTACTCGATAATATACAAACACGATATGCTGAAAGTAGGTGTTTTTATTTGTGTGTGCGTGTGTCGTGAGGGGGGGGGGGGGTCTAGGACTAGGTAGTTGTACTTCATAAAAGGATATAAAGTTTACTACATTGTTTATCAATGTAAGTTGTTTTTAATATTTGACCAACAGTTTTACCAGTTCAAATGAAATGGCTTGAAATTGGTTGATAAACAAGTTCACTCTTGAAACAAAAACTCAGTTCATATGTCTTGTTAACCCAAGTTGGTACCTTTTTAAGGTGACTTTATGAAGAAATAGTACAAACTCACCGCCAAAGTGTCAAGTAGATTATTTTACTTACCACTCCGACATGACAACTCAAACAGTTTTCTCTTATCAAGATTGCTCCCTAGTTTATGGTACTACTACTAGAAAGAAATAGTAATAGTTCAACATAAAAAGAGTACATTCTCCTCTCTTTGTTCTCTATATAGTATTATTTTTTCAAGAATCCAATTATGTGGTCATCAAGCAGTGACAACAGGTCTTCTTCATCTTCATCTTCATCTCATTCCCCATTTTCTCCAAGACTCAAAACAATGGAAGAAGTGTGGAAAGATATTAATCTTTCTTCACTTCAAGATCACACTACTAATTACTCTAAAGATCATCAACATCATCTTCATGATCATAATCATCAAGGTACTAATTTTGGTGGAATGATTTTACAAGATTTTTTGGGTAGGCCTTTTGCTAATGAATCTTCACCAGCAGCGGCAGCAGCAGCCTCCCCTGTTTCAGCTACAACTATGTTGAATTTGAACTCTGTTCCAGAGCTTCATTTCTTTGATAACCCTTTAAGGCAAAACTCAATCTTGCACCAACCAAATGTTAGTGGAAGAAAAAGGGTTGTACCTGAAACAGAGGACAATTCTACAGGGGACAGAAGAAATCAGAGGATGATCAAGAACAGAGAGTCTGCTGCTAGATCAAGAGCTAGAAAGCAGGAAAGTGACACTCACTTTATCTTATTCATTTGTTTATTTTTAGCAATAAATTATGTTTCTTTAAAAAAAATTGAGAAGGACAACAGATAAACTATGTTTGATTTTGCTACTTTTTTGTTGCTTCTATTCTTGATTTGAACAATATGCTGATTTTCTCTGTTTTCTTTTTTGGCCATTGATGATTTGCAGGCCTATATGAATGAGTTGGAGACGGAAGTGGCACAGTTAGTTGAAGAAAATGCAAGGCTCAAAAAGCAGCAGCAACAGGTCCTTTTATCTTTTATTACACCGTGTTTTAAATTCGGTTTACAACTAATAACTTTCTTTAATTAGAACAAAAAAAGAAGAAGATATAAATGACTCAGAATTGATTGGTGTTTTTCTTAATTTGGACAGTTACGCTTAGCTGCTGCTATTCAAGTTCCCAAAAAGAACTCTCTTTATCGGACGTCAACCGCCCCATTTTGATAAAAGAAACGACCTCTTATTATAATTTGTCTCAGTAGTTCCACTATTCCAAATTTGTTGCTGTTTTTTGTTTGTAATATGAACTGATTTTGTTGCTGTTTTTTGTTTGTAATATGAACTGATTGTTGTTTTGATGGTGGCCTTGTGAGCCGATGAATATGACTAGTATTGACTAGCAAGCTAGCCCCCCTCAAAATAAGAATGGAAAAATAGGTTGTGAATTAATGAAAGTGTAGGGTATTATCAAATACTCCCTCCGTCCCTTTTTAGTTGTCCACTTTAGAAATGACACACAGATTAAGGCAACAATGATTAGCACAGTGAAGTTACAATTTTATCCTTATAACAACTTTTTACTTTAAAATTACAACCATTTCTTTGAATTCAAGTGAAATAAATTGGAGGGAAACAACATACACTTTTACAATTTTTTGTAACATTTAAAAATTTCCCACCAAAATATTTTGTTATAAAAAAATGTTTCAAAGAAATGAGAAATCAAACAACCAATGGATACAAGACAAAATAAATCAAGTTCAATGAATGGAATAGATTTAAATATTTCTGTCCATTTTTTTAGTAAAAAAATTGTTCAAATTTTTTACTCATAAACTAACAAAATGCTTTATGGGTAACTTAAAGGACTGTGCAACTCTCCAAGCATAATAAATGTATTTTTTGGTTCCAAAAAGGATGAATTACAGCTTTATTAGAAATTTTCAAGAAGTGTAAATAAGGGTATAATAAGAAAAAATTTATTGTTCTTTCTTGATTTGTCAAAATGAACAACTAAATAGGAACAACTAAAAAAGAAAATATGGACAACTAAATAGGGACGGGGGGAGTAGAAAGACGGTATAGTCTTTTATGGCAATGAAAACAATCACTAGCAAACAAGCTGGAATTCGTATTTCTGTCTTTCTGTATCTATTCATTTGTTTCCCTGTTGGGTTATGAAGGGTGATTAGGGCGTCATGCGGAAGCTTATAATTTACAAATTATATGACGATAAATTAGACGGCACATAAATTTATACTAAAAGAAATATATTATCGTAGGATATGACCAATTGGCCTACATAATTAAAAACTAATCAAAAACATAGAAACTATAAAGAGAAAATCTTCCCATAAACAAAACTCTCTAAACGACTACATTGTGGATGTAATTGCTATTGTGTTACAAGAACAAACATATATTTATAGAGTTTTAAAACCTTTTCTTACTAGAAAAGGACTAGCTATTCCAAAACCTTTTTCCTGAAAGGAAAGAATAAATCAAATATGAAAGAATATTATATTTTCCTTTCAGGAAAAGTAAAAACATTTATGGTAATGTTTTGTCTTTTTTTTTAGGAAAAAAGAAACTTCAAATAAGGTAAGAAAATCAGAGCAAAACCCTAACAAATCTCTCCTTTTGGCTTGAATTTTCTGGCATAATAATCTTGATCCTCTTTCTTCACACAATCTTCATGTATCACTGATGTTTATCATGATTTAAAATTGATATGGTTAAAACTTGGAGCCATGTGTTAAAAGTGATGAACAGGGTTGAAAATTGAGTTCATGCGTTAAAAGTAATATGCATGAGTTGAAAGTGAAGCTCATGCGGTAAAAGTAAGATGCATGAGTTAAAAATGGAGCTCATGCGTTAAAAGTAAGATGCGTGAGTTAAAAGTGGATCCCGAGCATTAAAGTTTGCACGAGTTGAAAGTTGGAGCCCATGCTATAAAATAAGCATGAGTTGAAAAATGATTTTTTTTAAAGGATGGAGCAGCAGGATATTGTTGAAAATATATTTAAAAATTTTCTCCACATGTAGTAGCACAAAAATTTCCATTATCATCACATTGATTACAAATTGATTTGAAACCATCTTAAGCCTATCTTCAACCTCATTGAAACATAGGACCGTCGGACCATGGGATCGTTGGACCATGTGCTCTGATACCATTTGTTGGGTTATGGAGGGTGATTAGGGCGTCATGCGAAATCTTATAATTTACAAATCATATGACGATAAATTAGACGACACATAAAATTATACTAAAAGAAATATATTATTGTAGGATATGACCAATTGGCCTATATAATTAAAAATTAATCAAAAGCATAGAAACTATAGAGAGAATCTCCCCATAAACAAAACTCTCTAAATGACTATATTGTGGATGTTATTGTTATTGTGTTAGAAAAAATAAACCTATATTTATAGAGTCCTAAAACCTTTTCTTACTAGAAAATGACTAGCTACTCCAAAACGTTTTTCCTAAAAGGAAAGAATATTATATTTTCCTTTAAGGAAAAGTAAAAACATTTATGGTAATGTTTTGTCTTTTCTTTTAGTAAAAAATAAACTTCAAATAAGGTAAGAAAATCAGGACAAAACCCTAACACCCCCACCCCCGTTCTATCTAAAATTTGGTTGGCCAATTATTGGTGATTAGATACCATTTATATTGACTTAATTTAGATAATTTTAAGCTAAAATAACTTTAAAGCAACTTTCTAGTGTTTGCTTGTTTGGGTAAGCACTTGTTTAAAAGTCGAAATAACAAAAAATAGTAATCGAAAGCTCTAAGTCAATCCAAACAAGTATTTTTTTTTATTTTTTTTTTAAGAAAACGAATTTGAGTAATTGGTTATCATTTTATAATCTCACAAATTAAGTAAAATATGTTTAAATTATAAATTAATTTATGTAGGGATATAAAAATAAAATAATAAAAATCTTGTGTAATTAATTCTTATATTATTAAAATCTCTATAACTCTACTCAATATTCGAATGATTTATCAGAAATGGTACATATCTAATAGGGGAATTTTTGCATATAGTCACTCAAAAATAATTTAATTATGCTCCATAGCTATAATTTGCTAATTATGATTCGTAGCTACATGTAAGAGGGAGGAGAGAGATGAGCGAGATTGGGAGACAGAGGAGAGAGGAGAGCAAGAGAAGGCAGAGAATGGAAAGAGGCGAGCAAGAGAAGACAGAGAATGGAGAGAGGCGAGCAAGAGAAGGCAGAGAATGGAGAGAGGCATATTGTGTATCTGGCGAGCTCTATTGGGAGAGGGAGGAGAGAGGCGAACTGTATATGTATATATGTCAGATAATTGTATATATATAACTGATATACATATGTATTTGTATATCTAGTGAGCAAGATTGGGAAAGGGAGGAGTTGGGCGAGGGAGGAAAGAGGCGAGCGAGAGAGGGCAGAGAGTGAAAAGAGGCTAATTGTATTTGTATATCTGTCATATAATTATAAATATGTGTGTATACTTTTTATTTGTTCCTTTTTATTTGTTCATGTGTAAGTAACGTAATTACAATCAAAATGAAGTTGCGAGACGTAATTAATTGAAACTATAGTTATGTTAGCTAATTAACTATTATATGTTTGCTTATCCGCGTAATTTTTCCTAGATAATATGATTTCACTCCTTTTCGCAAAATACAATTCTCTTGCAAAGAGGTTTTAATTGACCCCTTCTCATCCCTTCGCTAACACACTATTAAAAAAATCACTACTCCTGTGAAACCCTCATTGATAAATGTTTAAGGACTATTTCAAAAGATTGAAATAGTAGAAAAGAAAGAATACTCAATGACACTTTTCAGTATTTTAATGGAAAAACCTTTATTTCTTGTAGTAATGGTGGTTAACTCCAAAATGTGATTTGGTTGAATAGAAAATTTCTAATGTAAAAAAAGTTTTGATCAAGATGAATGATATTTTTTCCCTAATAAGTAAACCCTACATTATGGGAATTAAGAATAATTTGGACAAGTGAATTTTGAATATTAAATGAATGAGAAAAAAGTAAAGCGAGTGGTTGGGAGAAGGTGAGGCCTCGTGTAATGTCGTACTGTCTTTTTTATTGCAATTTGTTAATATGTTGGGCTGGAATAAGGAGTATGTGTAGTATAGCATCATACAGTCAAAAGTTTGGAATCATATGTTATTTGGGGTAGACCTATCCACTTTCATTTTTTTATATATTTTTTTTTCTGCTGTGCCATCACTGTCACTAATTTAGCCCAATGTTTCGCTACGAATATTTATTTCTTTCTTCCTCCATATTATTAGTACTTATGTTACTTGATGGTGATGCTTGATGCCCTTTTTTGTTGCATTTTGACGTATTACTTTCAACAAAGAATGATGGTCTTGTTGTAAACGTGAAATTGGACATTTCTTATACACAATCCTTACAATACAATAACAACATATCCAGTAAATTCCACCAAGTAGAGTTTGGGTAGAGTAGAGTGTATGCAGACCTTACCACTATCTCAAAAAAATAGAGAAAGTGTTTTCGAAAGACTCAACTCAAGTGCATCATCAACTTGTTTACACACACTTAAAGCATTCATTGAAATTCACTGTCAAAATATAGAAGTTTGAATCTCAAATTTTCTACAGTATCACATAAATTGAGACAGAGTGACTATAATCTTAAGAATAACCTTATTTCAAAGTAAACAATCCACGATTACTCGTGGGTAAGAGACAACACAAAAAGAGTGGAGTCATTTTCAAGGGGCATAGAGAAGTGTCATCCTTATCCTCATCCATGTCTATTGGAACCTTAGCCAATTGTGGTCAACAGATAATAATGTGGGCCAAATGTCTTTTTTTCACTACATAATTTTGAATGTGAATCTGCTCTCTTTTTTTTCTCTCTTGTGTTGCATCAATTATATACGACAACACAAGTTTTGTTTGGAACAATTAAAGTGAAAATGTATGGGTCCAGTCAAGTCAATCGACTGCTTTTGCAGTACCATGTATAAGTTGGAGATCAATATTGCATTTTAGTGGAATGTAAAGTGGCAAAAAAGTTTGAAGTGTCTATACAGGGAAAAACTATTACTACTACATTTCAATATATTTCCCCTTTCCTCGTGTTGAACCTCTTCTTTTATATTTATTTATAAATAAAAATAAACAAACTATACATAAAGTAGAAAATTACTCCTTAAAAATGGTATACTTTTTGTTTGATTCAAGAGAAGTAGATTTTAAGGGTTAGGATCGAAAATAATCAGGTGTCATGCGGAAGCTATCAAAGCAAACCTCGAAAGACCATGACTAAAAAGACGAACGAAAATTATATAAAAGATACAATTAACGTTGTCCGGTCAATCGAAATACATCCACAAAGGAGATGAGCAATATACATATAAGAGTACAAAATATAGAGAGAAATAACTTGACCCAATTTACTCAGAATACAAAGAGGTTAACATATCACTAGTGTCCCACAAATTCTCTCCCTAGACAAAACTCTCAAAACCCTATGACTACATTGTGAATGCTGCTAAGTTAGAAGGAACGAACCTCTATTTATAGATTCCTAAACTTTTTCTTACGAGAAAAGGACTAGCCAATTATGAAAATTTTCTATTTTCCAAGAACTCAGGACAAATACCCAACATTATTTTGACGTACAAATCAAAATCAGACCTCAAATCAATTGGTGTATGGTTCGGTTACAACTCTTATCTTCAAATACTTCGTAACAGTACATACTTAGATTAAGTAAGGTATCTCCAATATAGATGACATCAAACTCCGTAGTCCGTTATCGTCCAGCGGTTAGGATATCTGGCTTTCACCCAGGAGACCCGGGTTCGATTCCCGGTAACGGAACTTTTTTGTGTTTTCGCTGCATTTATTGAAAAATAAATAAAAATGAACTTCACAATCGAAAATTAGGAATCAATGCACCCCAAACATATCAGAAACTGAGAAAGCATTTGTGACTTCTCATTTATGATTTCAATGTTTCGTGATCAAATATATTGTCATATAGTGACTAGACAATGCTTCGCACTGCTACATTATCAACATGTTATTACTATATTTACAGTTGATCAGAAGCCAGCAACATGAAAAGACGAAAACCATATAACCATCTCCTCTGTTAAATCCTCCGTCATTAGACACAACTTCTTTCCATCTTCCATCGAAAACCTACAAACAGGACACGTTCTCCGTGCACCATTTAACCACCTATCGACACATTCGCGATGAAATTCATGTAAACAAGGCAACACTCTACTATCTTCTCCATCCTTCAATCTTGATAAGCACACACAACACTTTTCACCAGCCACTTCATGATGAACTCTTGATTTATTCTGATTATTATTACTGGCTTGAATCACCTTTAACATCAACACATCCTTGAAAGTACAAATTGAGATAAGCAATTTCTTGAATGCCATTTTGAGTTTAGAAGAAGAGTGATGAAACATTTTAATGTGGGATTTGATTTTATTATAGGAGAAAGGTCAAGGAAATAGTGGTTGTTATGTTAATTTGCGTGGGTTGGAAGGGTGGTTAGATTATTATTTTTTGTTTTCAACAAAGGAGTAGCACCAACAAAGAGTGCAACTTCTAACCATTATTTTATGACATGAAACTGTTGAGTTCTAACTTTTTAAACTTAATTATTTAAGCCATGTGTATCACATAAATGTATTTTTTTGAGTTCCTAAAATTGTCTATGTTACTTGGAAATTATGAATTGATAATGTTGCTTGAACTGTCACACTTGTATTCATATTTTTAGACATGCGAAAAGTCTTTCCGGACTATATGGATTATTTTTTTCGTTAGAAGTCTTTTATACATATTTCTCACCAAACCTTAGTAGCAGTTAATTAGAAGCATAAATTTTTTGCTGTTGCTTGAAAACGACATTATCACTGTTTCACCCTTTCTCTTCTTCCCATCCCGTTTTGGGGTCTGACTAATCTAAATTCAGTTCCACTTTGATACATACATGACGCTCTTTGTTAAGACGACTTTATTTTTAGGACTTGAATCCGTAATTTCTAGTTAAGAATAAAAAAATAGTTACAATTGTATTGTAACTTTGGTGACTACTGTTTCACATTTTAGAACAAGGACATTTGTCGTAAGCAAATTGTTTCATATTTGTCTCGTTGACAATATGATTTTGTACAAAGGGGACGATCAATATTTGCTCCTGTACTATAGTATTTGAAATTGCTCAAATTTGCATTCCACTAAACTTTTTTTTTTTTTTTGCTAAACTTTTGTTCTATACTTCTTTTCATATATTTATATTTAGCAAATTGTTTCATGTTAATGAGCTAAAAAGTGGATTATAAGTCAATCCGTTCAATTCTTACTAAGATTTAAGTACCTAATAAAACTTTTTCCCCGAAAACATATCAAATAAAAAAATATTTCTTTAAAAACTACGTAGTTTCGCAACTTCTCCTAGATCAATTTGAATTGCATATCGGCCTAATTTTACAATGGAATGAAATGAGCAGGTCAAAATGAGTCCAATTATTAAATCAAACGGGTTATTAAATTTTACAATGGATTGAAATGAGCAGGTCAAAATGAGTCAAGTTATTAAATCAAACGGGTTATTAAATTTTACAATGAACTGAAATGAACAGGTCAAAATGAGTCCAGTTATTAAATCAAACGGGTTATTACATAAACGGGTTTGGCAGGTCATGATTATTTGAACTGATTTTGCCACCCCTAGATTATCAGCCATACTGGAATTACTAATCTTTTTGTCTTGGTGAAATTTTAACCATGATCTCCTATGATTTTCATCCCATTATTCCCACCTATTGACCATAAGCCTCATCCTTTGATGTACCATAGTAGCTGGATAGGCCTTTATCAGACATGCATTTGTATTACAATTCGAATTTTATTCCTTGATTTATGGCTTTATGCTACATGGCTTGGGTTCACTCAACAACAGAAAAAGGGGGTGTTTTTTTTTCTTATATTGGGGGCGTGGGGTGGGGTTGTGTGATAAAATCTTCACATTAACGAAGATTGGAACTGCAACAGCCTAATAGTTGTTATCTTTTATTTTCACAAAAAATACGTCATGATATTCATCCATAGTTACACCATAATAATCCTGTATGTACACCACATAAAACAGATTCATACATCACATGCATGTATAGTCACCAGTAACCATGTAAACGAATGAACAACTCTGGGTCATTTATACACTGAACCTGCGCATCAAAGAATAACATTATTGCATAGAAGATTTAAACACACAAAGAAACTCACGTATCAAGTAACAATAGCAATGAACCATACCTCCGTATACTGCTTTCTGATATTTTTAGTGCTAAAATGCCAGGTTTAGCTTCTTAGGATTCCATGAATTGAGTGGTTGGAGGGCTTATTTTCGTCTTCTCTATACCTGCATCATTAATCGGTGAATCACTTTATTAAAAATGAACTTAAAGCCAAGTTAAGAAATTACTATGCAATTCCCAGCCAAATCTTGTTAACACAAAAAAAAGTATCCTAAACATATGAAATAGGGAGTGGAATTTTCCTGTGAAGCATACCATGTGTCCCACGTATCTTGACTTCGCGCAGTTCTTGGACAAGAGCACAGCAACAGCACATTAAATGAGAAAGAAAATCATCAACACAACCTCCCTGAAAAGAAAAGAAAAAGAAAATCACCAGTGCACATGAGTTGACACAGCATGTATGATCAGGTACTTATTTTTTAAATAACTCTCTCTTTACCCTGATGTTTAGCTTTTTCCGAAGCTTCTTTCTGATGCAACATGTGTAACAACAGCAGGATAGTATCAAGGAATAAGCCATTAATTCATTACAAGCATCCGCTGAAGCTGCATCTCACACATTCAAAAGTTTTTTTTTTAGTTAGCTTCAACGTATCAAAAGGAATAAACTGTAAAAAAAACAAGCAGAACTACAGCAGTTGATACAAAAGACAAGGAAATAGTTCTTGAATTTTCAATTAAAGAAGATTGCTATAATATATCTGATTATGCCCACAGAATTTGAATTTTTTTTTTTTTTTTTTAAATGGGTAAGTTCCACAGAATTTGAATTCTAACGCTTCAATTTAAAGTTCAACATTTTATGGTGATTCAACTTAAAAGACATAATGATGGCCTTGTAGTTCTTATTCTTGCATAATCAATGTAATGCTAGTTGAGAAAGAGCTATTGACCAACTTTTGATGGGTCCAGTGACTTTTTAAATTGAACTTCAATGAACCAGTTCATCTAGTTCCTAAAGTTGAAATAGTTGACAAGGCTGCTAATACATAAGCTCTGTTAGATTACCAAAGATCAGAAAATCAACCAAGGAAACGTAAGTTTGACAATATCTGACTGTACAGTAGAGTGTAATGCTAAGATTTAACCGCAAACTTCTAAACAAAGAAAAAATGACAAGAGTTACTAATTGAACCAGTTCCATCATTTATTAACAAAGAGAAGGAAGATTAATAATTACAAAAAGGATGGTTCAGTTTTCACCCCAAATTACTCTCAACTAGAGCAATAATAGACAAAAAAGTTTTAAATGGAATATAAAGCCACTTACATATATGCCTGTCCGCAGCAACACTGGCAACTCTAGAAAATGTACCACAAGGAAAGAAAAGGGTTTTAATACCTGCATGGTAAATCCGGTATTAACTAGGATTATCTTGATATTGCACCTAATATAATGATATCGTCCCAAAATGATGATGTTTGTTATCAAGCACTTTCAAGCATCAAAACATTGTGCTTTCTTTCTTAGCATAATGGGAATTAAACATCACAAGATACATGGCATGGAGAATATAGAACATTATTCTGGAACATACATAAGAGAGGTTCTGAACAGCAGCCCAGCAGATCTGAATGCCACTCTTCATATCGATGTGAACCCTTTGAGGAAAGCAGGTCATGTCTTGACGTAACTGATGAAGTGTTTCTGTAAATATTTTTAAGCATTTAAAAGAATTTGTTGAAAGCAGGCTATGGACACTAGCCTCACACTTGATTTAAGAGATACTACAGCTTCCAACAGAAAATTACAGTTAAGCTACTATACTTGAGCAACTTACCTTGAAGTTGACTGTTTCTCATCACTTTTAGCATAATCGTCATAATATACCTTCTCATTATCAACATTTGAGTAACTCAGATCCAACTTTTTGAGAGGTTTGGCAGGTGAACTCTTCAATGGTAGAGAGTTAGTGGCAACTACTTCTGTGACATCCAGAAGATGCTGAATGAATTCACACTGGCCTACATCTAAATTAGCTTGTGAGCGCTGTAGTTCTAGTTGGAGTTTTTCATTTTCTTTTTGAATTGCCTCATTGATAGGCACTCTTGGGTAAGAACAGGAAAGATTCTTCGTTAATATTATTGTATCATCTTTAGAAGGCTCTGGTTTCATAATCACTTCTTGCACCTTCATGTCTTCAACCTCCAGTGTGTATTCACGCTGGTCCATTTCAATATATTCCAACCTTTCCTGTCAACATATGGAAAGCAAGATCTATCAACTTGGAAGATAAACTAGATTTAGGTTATTGTGAACATATGTATGTAAAAACTCTTTCCAATTGTGAGTGATTGCAGTCAAATAAAGCTTAAACATGCTTGAGTTGATATTTGAAGAACAAGAATATTAGGTAAAGTAACAGGTTACTCTTATTGTATCAGATGGACTGTCTTATTACCAGTGCAATTTTCTCCAACTTAAACATGATAAGAAGCTCTCACTTTAAGAGATTCTACCTAGATGGTTGAAATAGTTAAACAACACAGCTGCCCCCTTCTTCATTGTAATAGACTCAAAATAGACAAGGGTTTAGAATGTTGCCAAGTTATCAATGAAGTTAGTGTAAAACCTTGGATACCAGGGTTCAGATCCTGGCGAAAACAAAAAAACTCTAGGTGATTGCTTCCCATCAGCCTAATCCTAGGTGAGAGAGTTACCAGATAGACGTGCGCGCTGGTGGGAGGTAGCAGGTACCTAATTCAAGCTAGTCCAGACACCACCATTATCCAAAAAATAAAGTAAGATAGACTCATAGTAGCTTCACTTTCCAAAAGTGCATGGGCCTGCTCTCATTTATATTCTGAGAAAAGATGACTTGTCCATATAGAGAATTACCAAACAGTTTATTGTTTCCATAGTAATGAAAAGAGCTAATGGCTGTTAAAAGAATTCTGTACACCCTAGCCTTCAACTATACTCATCATCTGTTGTGCATTTGAGAAGGTGGAGATAAGAGAATCAAAGTTGTGGTGCAGGGAGAGAGAAACATAAATGTCTTCGAACCTTTGATGGATGATTAGTTAAAATCCAACCAAGTATTGGAGACAAATCAGTTTTTGAGGCAATAATCCCACACATACACACATGGAACAAAAAATGTTGTCAAGCTCTTTATTTGACTAAATTAATCCCATTTCCATATTTTCTACAGACCATCTGCTCAACCGCTCACGTAATTCTGAGGCGCTGCAGTTTGACCCTGCTGTCTCATGCTTTTCTTTCCCTCAATCATCTCATTGATTGTAAATCATCCCAAATCTCCAACACATGACCTGTGAAATTAGATTTTGGGCCTAACTCACACCCAAAAGCTAGCTCTAAGGAAGGAGTATTGCCCAAGCCTTATAAGGAGTCCACCCATCTCATTAACCACCAATGTGAGACTTTTGTCATTCTTTAACACCCCACCTCATGCCCAGATGCGAAGGTGGGTGGGCAATTTTTTATTTTTGGGGGCCCCAACATTGGGTGTGATGAGCCTTGCTCAGATACCATGTGAATTAGGCCTTTGGCCTAACTCAAGTCTAATAAGGAGTCCACCCATCTCATTAACCACCAATGTGGGACTTTTGTCATTCTTTAACATGACCCACCTTATAATCTTGTGGAAAAGGAACTACTCATCAAATAGCTCTATTTTGCAGGAAACAAAATGTATTAGAAGCTATTGTACAGTAAAATGTGTGATAGTTGATGCAGTTTATGCTTTCCATAAGAAAGCTGTACTGAATATAGTTGTCTCATATTTATTACCTCAATTGTTTTTACACCATCCTAAAATCTCAAACACATGACATACCTGATAAACTTAGTAAAAATGGACTATTTATCATATATAGAGCTCTAATTTGCTAGAACCAAATATTTGTATTAGAAGCTATTGTACATTAGTTGATCCCACTTTGTGGTTTCCCCTGGAAAGCTATAAAGAATAAACTATGGGATTTTGTGCCACTATTGTTGGTTTATTGTTACTTGTTCCCTGATACAAACATATTCATGTTTTGATGGCTTTGGCAAAGCAAAGAAACGGGGATCAAATGCCAAATCTGTCTTATTTTTCCTCAATACCATAAAAGAAATGTTGAATAGCAATTAACCAATCAAGTAATCTCTGATGATATAAAATGGGTGAAAGATTTGCAGGATAAAGAAATCTCATATCATAGCTCATAACATGGGTATCAAACAGACATCCAGAAAGGCTACCAAACCAAGATTTGCAGATACCAAACTCGGAATATATCCTTAGTTCCTTACCATGTCATTAGCAAAAATGAGAAAGAACAAAGATAGATCTTAAGATGGAAGAGCAATGAAACAAACAGATAATGAAAGCATATAAAGCTGAAGGGAAAACACTATGGACAAAAAGAGCAAAGTCTCCATACCCTGACTCGAGCATTATCCACCAGAGTGATAAGAGGAATAATCTTCAAGTATTGGTCAATCTCATTCTGAGCCCTGCGAAACTGGTATACAATGTTCCACCCCATAGCCAACAGATAAAGGTAGCTCCTGTCCTGACAGCTGTTGACCAATAAATAAGACCTCCTCAATGCATCTTCAAGATGTTCCAATGGCTCTCGGGTTTCCGGATACCTCTTAAGTTCAGTAATCTTGAGCTGCTCCAATAAATTTCCAATTAGCTTGAGATGCTGTGCAAACTGCCTGCAATTCTTCTTGTGCATCCGGGCTGTGGCAGCAGCTTTCACAATCATCCCAATTAGCCTCACCGCATCTATTCCAGTAAGCTGTGCGATATTTGCAACATCCCCAAAATGGTCCAATGAAGCCATATGTAAATCGTAGATTATTCCCTCAACTCTCTCTAAATTTCAATTCAATAAGAAGCACATCTCCAGATCAGCAGGATGACCACTATAACAACAGCAACTCGCTCAAAACTTTAACAAAAAATCAAGCTGTCTCCACCAGCTCTTTTAATCAAGCAGGTTGAATTCATGAAGTAAAACTCGGGGAGAACAACATTGCCGACTTAATATAGACTTCTATAAAACATCCGTTATGCATAGTTCATCAGATTCAAGTTCCAGTCAATGTCGCAGACATGCAGTACCATCAAAATACACTCAAAAGCATCATATGTAATCAGAATGCACCCAAAAGGATTGCTTCCAACAGATCCCGTTGTAATAGAAGTGCAGCTATCAGAATTTCAGCTGCGGAGGAATCTCAAAAGAATGAGTCAACGACATATCAAAAATAGCCTATAATAATTCTATTTACCTATTCACTTTTTCTTCACCAAAAAAAAAATTACTAATAAAATGGAAAGGAATTGACACATTTTCAATAGAACTCCATCAAAATTGCAACAAACATTACCTGAATTAACGGTGACGCCGTTAACCTCACTGTACTCCACCGCAATCCCGTAGTCCTTTCAGCATTCCTTCCAAGCTAAACCTATAACAGAATTCAATTCACCATTTACACAACAACAACAAAAAAATTGAAGAAAAAACACTGCACATATCTCCATGCATATATTCACACTAACACTACACTCGATTTATGCAAATGTACAAGTTTTTCAAACTGAAATCACAAAAAATCCAGTTATTTCGGTAACGACGCAGACTAGTACTAATAAAATTGTTAATGCAATTTCCTATGAACTGAAAAAAAAAACGTTGAAAATTGAGAAGAAATGGGCATGGTTTTCTGTGATTTACAGTCATAAGTTTGCGAGAAGAAGCTTCAGTTTTGGAACATTTGTTAGTTCCCAAAAACTGCTTCTCCGTGAACCAGAGAAGAGAGAGAGATAAAGACGACTCACGTTTCTCGTCGGTGTCTGTTGTCTGGGAGCTCCGTTATCTGCACTGTTTTACAGAGTGAGAAAATGGATACTTGTGGGACTTTTATTTGACCGAGAGTGCATACATTCACTGTGTTGTTGCATTTAATTGACTGAAACACCCTCAATATTTTTTAGTTTTTCGTATGTGCCACTACCCTTCACGGGTTTTGCAATTTTATTTCTTTTTTTGTCAAACCGGTTTCGCAATTTTTCTTTACTGAAAGAATACATTACTACTTTTTTGTCACAGTTCATCTTTTGACTTAATTTTTTTTTCTTTTTCAGACACAAACGGTGAAACTCACATGATATGCTCATACTCTTCTTTATTTCTCTATTTTTTTATTATTATTTTTGTAAAAGTTATATATAAACTTGAATTTCGTTAAGGGATTTCTGTAGGACTAAATTTTAAGAATTTTTACAACGAAACAACAAGTATTTATGCTGGCTGTAATATGATTTTGCTAATACTATGATTTAGGTACTAGAGTATATAACTACTAGATGGGCAATTTCTATTTTATATGATAATTAATAAATTAATTAATTTTATTATAGAAATTATTCATTTTTAGAAGGCTACATTAATTATAGAAGTAATAACAAGAAAATAAGTAATTTTATTTTAATTTAATAAATAATTAAATAATATAAAAAATTAATTTTACTAAGATATTCCATCTAATATGGGATCGAAGGAGTACTAACCTAAATAAGGAATGAAGTATATTTATTGATTGATTCCACGTTGGTAAAGAGGACTATAAGACAAGTGGTCTGGTAGTAAATGTTTGGATAGTCGCCCCAACCATTTTCAATTGAGATTAACTTCTCTTCATTGGGTGGACAAGAAAATTACACCGTCAAATTATTTTTAGAAATACTTATTTCTTTTAAATTAATTATATATTTTTTCATTTAAAATTAATGATTTTTCAGCTTGTCCTTTTCTTTTTTAAAACAAGTTTTAAAAATCTAATATTTTTTTATTTGAAAGAACGTTCAAATATTTTTGATACTATCGCTTTTGAGTATTATTTAAATAAATTAGAGTACATGTAATAGTATATGAATCAAAGTTTGTTTTCAATTAGTTTATGTATTGTTGATTGAATGAACTAAGAAGAGAAAACATAGTCTGGAGCAATAGAAGCACCTATCCCAAAACTTTTTCATGTTGCGAAAAAGACTTAATAAGTTATGAATAATTCTTTTATGAGATTAATTAGTCTAGATTTTAAAAGAAAAAAAAGAGAGTAAAAAGTTACTTGATAATTGTCTCAAATTGCTTTAATGGTGTTGATGGAGAATGAGGTGAAAATAACGAGGACAAGAAAGCAGTGAAAAAATCCTCCTTATTTTTGACAACCAAATAAGAATTCTAAACAAATTCCTAATTTAGAGCTGTCAATATGTGTTGGCCCACCCCATTCGGGCTAGCCCATACAGGCTTTGAAATTTGACGGGTCAGGCCGGGCTAGCCCATTTTTTGTGTAGGCCAAAAAATGGTCAGCCCAGCCCACAAGTACGTGGGTTACAGGCTTGTCGGGCCAGCCCTCTTTACGTAAAAATATATTTTTTATAATTTTTTAAATTAAATTATAATTTAAAAATATTATCATAAATATCGACAAGATAATATTACATGGGTTAGTGTTACTACTTGTTAATCAAATCCACAAATGAAATTATCATTATAATATTTATTAAGTTTGATTTCAAGTAAAAGCATAAATAGCTAAATAAAAATATAAACAAAATTGTTGTCCAATGATCATAATAAAACACAAAAAAATATGACAATATTCCATAGGCTCCGGCCTATGTAGTGATTCCTAGAAATTTTAGGGAATTTTTATTTTACGTAATATGTATTTCATAAATATAATTTGTATTTAAATTGTAATATTTCAAACTTTAAACTGATTTTGAGTTTAGACTCTTGTTATTTTTAATACTCTGTTTTATTTTTTATTTTTAATTAATTTTATTTGGCTCACGGGCCAGCCCTATCCATATTTCTCAATCCCCACAAATCGATAGGCTTATTCAGGCTGGGCTAAAAAGCCATTTTTTTAAATGGGCTCCAAAAATTGCAGCACAACCCTATCAAATTTCGGGTTAGGCCAGGCCGGCCCAACGGGCCTAGCCTATATTGACGGCTTAATTCCTATAATTAATTTAGAGTTTAAGTTACAATATACTATTTTTTTTGTTATTTTTATTTAACCATTAATAATATGTGAACATATTACAACAAAAGAAATAAATATTTCTAAAAATGAATTGACTGTGTAATTTTTTTTGTGTGTACTGTCAATTGTGAGAAGTTAATCCCTTTTCAGTTTGCTTTTAGTTAAGCGGTGTCTCACCTAACCTAACTACCTCTCTGCAGTATGCACTGCCCAAAACGAGAATATTTAAATCATATTTCAATTTTTTTTGGAAAAGTATATTGAATCAAATATTACTCTGTTGGTTCATTTTGGACTTGGTATGTTTTTCAAAAAATAAAAATTAATATGAGTGTTTTATCACAATATTTTTATTAGTTGATATATAGTTTTAGATTTTGCAAAATAATTTGAGAATTAAGTAATTTATTATGAGAGTAAAACATGAAGAATAAAAAATATTTTCTCTTAATATGCTATAAAATGACAAGTAAAATTGAATTGCATGAAAATAGTGGACACAAAAAAATAAACTAAAAAAATACTTACTCTATAACCAAGCACAACTTCACGATCAAATGTTCACTAAATATTTCTGTACAATATTATTCAATATTTTATAATTGCCCAATAATGTAGTATGATAGTATCTAATTGTGAATACAATAATTTTTAATATTTACCAAAGCATACGCACACTCCAAACCTCAAATTTCGTTGAACACCGAAAATTATTTATGCGTTAAAAAAGATTAGAAGTTCAGCTTCCTTTCCCTCCACCTTTAGCCTTCTGAATCTTCCTGCAATTGCTTCAAATAGAAAATTTTGGACTCAAAATGTGCATTCATAAGGCATTTTAGATTTTACAAGTGTTGAACTCTTTCATCTTAGCAAAGATTTTTTTTTTGTTATACAAGGTTGATCAGAAAGCATACACGGAGAGATGGTTGGCAATGAAAAGGGCATTTGTGTCATTTGGACAAGCAACTAAAAACAGTAAGGAAACTGTTCCAGTTAGGAACATTCAATTATAAGACAGAAAATTCAGTGGCGGATCCAGGATTTAGAGTCCGTGGGTGCCAAATAGACTTATCGATTAAATTAATTTTATATTTGATTAAATTATTTGTCTTTTCGATATATATCATAAATCAATCAATAAAATGTAAATAATAAGATATTACACTTTTATTGAGTATTTAATCAAATAAAAGAAAAGTCAAAGGAGTAATAATGTAATTAATTTAATTTAAGTCAATAACAATTATAAAAATAAAAAAAAAAAATTGTGCCAACTATTTTTCCTTAAAAAAACGTGATTCGAACCCGCAACATCAGCCTTCTAAAGTTGCCCTCCTACCATGGCACCACAAGACAGTTTTGTTCTGTGGGTGACACACTTTATATTTATATAAATATTATATATATATATATATACCTATGTATATATAGAGTTTCCGTCGAAGTTCGGGGGTGGCGTGGCACCCCATACCTCTGCATAGATCCGCCACTGAGAAAATTACATCGTTTTTATAAGGTTAAAGTCAATTTATTTATGTTTATATAGTAGATAATATTGAACTCGCTTGACTACATCACATATTTACATGCTTATACATTAAACTTTTTTAAAATTCTGATTCCGACACTTTTTCGTTAATATGTGTAAATTACAAATTACAATTGTCAAAATGGGACCAACGGATATCCTTTGGAACAAGGGGCACATGCGTCCCAAGGACACGTCCCCTTTACTTTAGCGGTTGGTTGTTTTCATCAATTCTATGTGCCCATTATTCTGGCTCCTTAATTATTCAATTTTTGTTCTTCCTATCCTATTTGAATGACAAAAAAAGAAACTACTCATATAAGACAAATAATCTCAGTCCGATGCAGTAAATAATCTTTTTTCCAATATGCATACAATTTTAGTTATATATAGAAAAACTAACATAAGAATCTCGTGAAGATATTCACTCTGTCATTACATTATACTCCAGAGTTATATAACTATATTATTTGGAAGAATTATTGTAAGCTATTTACTTAATATATACTATATACTTTCTATCGATTACTTGTTATTAGATCTCATCATTCACTACATTAATTCTTAATAATGAGAACATTCTCATTATTATCAATCTATGTATATAAAAAAAAACTAATAATTCGGATATCCGGCATAATTATTGAAGAACGTGTTTGGTAAAAAAATAAATAAATTACTCCTTAGTTAAAAAGACGTGAGAGGATACCCAACATAATCATGGAAGACTCAAGCCATGCATCATGTCGAGAGATTCGATATTTAGATTATTAGTAATATTGCCCGAAGTCCCACGTTGAGGTAAAAGTAAAACACTCCTTAATAAAAACGACTTCTTACTTCGAGAGATTCGAAGTCGAGACCACCCAGTTACCACTCCACCATTTGTTGGTAGATAGTAATTAGCTTCGATGTACGTAGGTATTGAGAGTTTTGAGGATTTATAGTAATTACCAAGGGCAATAGCACTGTCGACGGAAGTTATGCATTTTGAGAAGGAATTGATTAATCCATGATAGATAAGTCTATAATATTATTGTAGACTTGTATATAGTGCCTAAAATATTGTAATCCAGTGTATAATGCGAAGTAAGTGAAGTATATAGGTAGTCCAGTTTGTCCAATGCCACAAATGTTAAGAACTTAGCATAAATTTTTAAGTATTCTAGACTTTGATCATGTTATTTAATTTGGAATCCTAGTATCCTACCACCATATTAAAATTTACGATAAACTCATTCTACATGATTTTATGGGAAATTAAGGAATTACTTTAAAATAAAAATTTGTCATTAGCTAATTGAATACTTGTACAACTTAGGTACTAATTAATTAATGATGATTGTTTACCGTTGCAGAATGTTAGGTGTTTGAGGAATATATGTCATTTCCCAACGCTAGAGGTAATTGACGCTTCGACGGATGCAACATGATTCCTTACTTTAGGTAGAGTGGAAATGAAGAAATAGATGAAATATATTTCACTAAACATTTCGGATGTAAACATTCGTAATGAAAAAAAAAAATCAATAGAAATCCCTTCCCTCTTTAATAGGTTTTATATCATGTGAATAAGTATCATTACTAGCGGCACCATCCTTAGAGTCCGTTTGAATTGACTTATTTTAAGTATTTTTTAGCTTAAATAACTTTTAAGCATTCTTATAGTGTTGTGATAAAATTAAAAAATAAATTTGAAGTACTTGTTTTTAAGTCAAAATAATAAATATAAATCAACACATAAGCTAGATATCCTAACTTTAATTTTAAATACAAAAGCAAAAGGTCAATCCAACTCGTTTGGTGTGAAGGATGGGAATAAATAATCCTGGGATAAAAAAAAATTAGTCCTTGGATTAAATTTTAGTGTCTTGTTTGGTTGACATGTTTGAGATAACTTATCCCACCATTTATACCATAGTGATGAGATAAGTTAAATATGAGATAAGTTATCCCAGAATAACTATTCTCAGGATAATTAATCCTGAAATAACTTATTCCCAATCAAATGACCCCTTCGCTCAACAATCAGTCATTTTCTTCTGGATGCTTTAAATGGGACTTGTAACCAAAGTTAGGTAGCTTATCTGCAAATCTATCGTGCGACAATTCAGCAATTCAGTAAGATAGTCTTTGTCAACAATTGCTAAAGCACTATATGATATATATTTTAATATATAACTTTACTTATTTATTTGTTTTATGTGTTAAAGGGATAATAAATGAAATACACAAAAAAAGGAAAATTCTCAGACATACAACCCATTGTTCTATATATTCTCGAGCAAACAAACAAAATGAACAACAAAACACAAGGATTGATTAGCCTAATTATTTTATGTTTTTTAAACTTTTATATTGGGAATACAGTCTGAAAAGTTATATCATAGTGCCCATATATGTTTAAAATCTTAAACCTACGAAAGGATGGCTTTTTGTGCAGGCAGTTTTATACTCCAAGTACTTTTAAACTTTTTCTCTAATTTTAAAAGACTTAAGAAAGGGAACTTTTTTGGTAGTGGAGTATCACGGGTGCGATTCCACAAATGTCATAACTCATATATATGGTGGAATTAACGTAACCAAAGTTGCACGCCTTTATATATATATTCTGTTTGCAGCTCAACAATCATTGTCTTATTCTAACTTCCACCATAGTATTAAATAAAAATATTCAGCCGCCTATACTTATTTGTGTCTTGTGATTTATCGATTTTTTTAAAAAGTCAAAGAAGATTAATTCGATGTATATGTTCATAAAAAAATGATTCCAAATTGTATCTTTTCATTACAAGTACTTTCCAATTCACATAGAATTGTGAAGACGTAGTTCAAACTCGGTTTCGTTTTGTAATAAATTTTATCAACTGGTAAAAAGATCAAGAAATTAATCTATGTCACACTGGTGTGAGATTCAATACTCCCTCCACACGCCTATAGATTTTCATTTGAATCGTAGACATCAAAAGTGTGTACAATCTAAGACATGTATGTAATAGGTAAACAATAAATTAAATTATATTTTACTTTCGATAAAGAAAATAAATTTTGAGTTTAACCTAACTCAAAAAATAGCTTAGAAAGATGCTCTTTCTAAAAGGCTATATATCATTCCGCTAATTTTGGCACTGATTCCATCAAGTATGAAGCAATGAATGTTGGCTTTGTTTGGTAAAATAAATAATTCACTTTCTTTTGGCGTGATTGTGCTAGAACAAATCATATCAAACATGGTACACAAATGGACCCTTAGTGCTCCAATTGTCACTAATTGCCTTATTTAACACAAGCTTTTAATTAGGGTAGTTAACAACTTTTTGAAGTAGTATCCACGATAATTTATACTGAGCCTACATACTTTTTGTAAAATAATTGAACAAGATAATATATGGTAAAGAAGTTGGTCTAAGAGGATTAAAATCACAAAAGTTTTGTTGGTTGTGCCTATTGGAATAGTAGTTTAGTAAATGACTTTTTAAAAAAAATTATTCTTGCAACTTATGACCTTTTAAATTATCAACTAAAGATTCTTTTGAGCAAACTGAAAATCTTATAAGTAACACTAGATCATGTTTTAAAATTTTGTAGGCGTAGATAACAATCTAATTAATGTTTTATCAATTCCAAGGACTATTTCGCACAACTTTTAAAAGTAAAATTTAAATAGCAAACTTAGGGAAAATTATATGAAATAGCAAACTATTAATTCAAATTAAATGTTATAGTCAAAGTTTATTTTAATTGTAATTCGCAGCAAACATCCACTTTTTTTGCTATCTGATTCGATATACAATTAGCCATTTTATACATTTCGGTATAAAATGTATCAAATGCGTTTGTGTTTGTATAAAGCGAGAGAAAAGTGTAACAACAATTGGGGCATTGGTCTTTGCAGCGTTAATGCTTTTTGCTGGTTGGTTTCATTATCATAAAGCGGCGCCAAAATTGGCTTGGTTTCAAGATGTAGAATCTATGCTGAATCACCATTTGGCAGGGCTACTAGGACTTTTCATCATATACACTTATAATTATACAAATACATATCTTATTATACAAATTACAATGTATAAATGAATTTATACAAAATCGAACAATTTGTATAAAATTGGATGTTTGTAGCTAATTATACAAATCAAAAGTTCCATAGCAAACATAAAATTTGCTATGGAGCGCAATTATGTAAACTATAGCTATAATATACAAATATGATTTTTATGTTTGTTATATGTGAAAATTGCTCAACTTAAAATGGATACTGTAAGGCAGTCTAACGTTTTGTCCCTTCTCCCTCAAGAGAAACCACAAAGCTCTAATAACGCATTTTGAGCCCATTTAGTTATACCGACTTAAACAAATATTAGGAAGAATTGGACTCTTTATTTCTGGATCTTCGAATGTTTATGGGCCTCTATTGGGCCTATAGAGCAAAATTAGGCTTTTTTCCAGATGGAGTTGGTCAGCTTCCGCTAGGGATCATTTGGTATGGAGGATGAGATACACAAAATTATCTCACGAATTGAAATATTTCACAAGATTAGTTATTCCATTAAAATAAAATTGTATAAAATAGCAAATTATTAATTCAAATCAAATGTTATAGTCATAGTTTATTTTAATTGTAATTCGCAGCAAAACATCCCTTTTTTTGTCATCTGATTCAGTATACAATTAGTCATTTTCGGTATACAATTAATCATTTTATACAATTCGATATAAAATGTATAAAATGCGTTTGTGTTTGTATAAAGCGAGAGAAAAGTGTATATACAAATTCAAATACATATATTTTTGTCCTATATACTTATAATTATACAAATTACAATGTATAAATGAATTTATACAAAACTGAACAATTTGTATAAAATTGAATGTTTGTAGCGAATTATACAAATCAAAGCTCCATCGCAAACACAATTATGCAAACTATAGCTATAACATACAAATATGATTTTTATGTTTGTTATATGTGAAAGTTGTTGGGAAAATTGTATGAAATAACAAACTATTAATTCAAATTAAATTCTATAGTCATAGTTTATTTTAATTGTAATTCGCAGCAACATCCCATTTTTTTGCCATCGAATTCGATATACAATTAGCCATTTTATATATTTCGGTATAAAATGTATAAAATGCGTTTGTGTTTGTATAAAGCGAGAGAAAAGTGCATACACAAATACATATATTTTCGTCTTATACACTTAATATTATACAAATACAGATCTTATTATACAAATTAAAATGTATAAATGAATTTATACAAAACTGAACAATTTGTATAAAATTGAATGTATCTAGCGAATTCAAGCTCCATAGCAAACATAAAATTTGTTAGGGAGCGCAATTATGCAAACTATAATTATAACATACAAATATATTTTTTACGTTTGCTATATGTGAAAGTTTCTACAATTGTAATATAAATGGTGGATAAATAATTTTAGTGTTAACTACTAGGGAAAATTATCACTAACCAATGCAAAATATAATAAACATACATTTTATTCTGAGTTTATAATCATAGCCCTTTACAAACTTGTTTATAATTTTATATTTTTTTTCTTTTTCTATATTTAAAAAAAAAATCATTTTCTTTTATTCCATTGGCAACTGATCAGATATATGAAAAGTACACAAAATCTTAAGAAGTACAACTAAACTCCGCCATAAGCGGAGAAGCCCCAACATAGGATTCTAAATTGAGCCCAGAAAACACTTCCAATAGCAAGACAACACGTGGAGTAACTGACGAAATACCCGGCCCAAGTGGATCCCACCCACAAAAGCTTTTGGCGGGTCATTCACAACAAACAAATTCAAATAAGCAGTCTTTTAGCCAATCCCTAGGTCACCCCCGCCCAAAAAATCTTTCCCTCCAATCCATCAGTGGTTCCTTCTCCATCTGCTAGGGTTTATGCTTCTCTCTTTTCAGGTTAGTAATTTCTTACTCTTCCTTGTTGTTTTGTTTGGTTTTGTGTATGTGTGTTTCTGAATTTATTGTACTTGAATTTTGGGGTTTAGCTGTTAATTTTGATTGTTTATATGTAGTTAAGTCGTATCAAGTTAATTATTGAGGAATTCGTGCCTAGCCTTTGTAAGAATTCATCAGCGAGTTATTTGAAAAGCATCAAATTTCTTGTAGTTTCATAATTTGTGGCTTCATGTGAATTTAGGTTGCATTTGGTACTTTGTGAAATCATTTTCTCTATCAGTTTCATGTATGGCTTGTTATGAAAAAAGGCAACATATGGTTGTTGTACGAGGCGTGTGATATGGTATAAAAATAGCTCTTGGTGATACTCTTAATGTCTGAATACAACAACATACCCGGCGTAGTCCTATAAAGTGGGTATGGGAAGGATAGAGTGTATGCATACCTTACCATACCTCAGAGTTAGTTAGGTTGTTTCTGATAGACCCTCAGCTTAAGGAAAAAACAGTCCAGAAAAAGAAGTAATGAAAGTATATGAAACAACCAATAGTAATATGAACAACAGATAGTAGCAGTACAATACTATGATAAAATGATACTATAGTCGAAGTACAAGAAAAATCAGATTGTAACAAAAGTTCGAAGTACAAGAAACTACACGTGTAATACTACAACTACTAGTATGGACGGACAACAAGACAATGCACTCCTAATATGGATAGTTTGAGGTATTTTTAAAGAGAAATGACTTCTTACAATATATAATTGAAGTCAGTTTACCCTTTTATTAATAATGGACTGTATTTTCCTTGTAGAAAACATTTTAAACTATTCAAATTTCAAGGATAGTGAAGCATTGTAAAATTATTTCTTGTGGCTATATTTTTGTATACCAAATTGCTCTGGAAGTTGGAATGTTTTCCTGTTTTGATAAGTTATTTCCTTTTATCCTTTTCACTTTTTCAGGTTAACATGGAATGAAATCTGGGTCAAATTTAATCTTAAATTGGATACATTAGTTTGGGAGTTAGTGAACCTTGAGGGTAAAGGTGATCCCTAAACCTAATTTCCTGCCAAGTGAGAAAACAGAAATAGTATTATGGGGAAAGTATCTCCTAAAGATGGGCAATCCAACACTCTGAAACAGAAAAGGCGGTCGAAGAGTACAAAGAGCAAGTATCTGAGACCAGGTGCTCTTGCACAACTTCGGAATACCAAGGTTTCTGCTGCTAAATGTTGTACTGATCTTTGGAAGAAAAGAGTGGTCGTAACGGATACAGATGATGCTAATAAGGAAGTTCTGTTTCCAAATGATGTTAATGATGAGAGTCCCATATTTCTATCTCCCGTGAGATCTCATTTGGGGGACGTGGCTTCACACATGGATTTAGCCAAGCAGAATTATTTGCTAATGACTCCAAAGACACCCGGAGCTGTAGAAGGCATGTTGGAGTCAAGGCTTGAGTCACTACCATTGGATTTATTGGTATTGAATGTGCTCTTCCTTTTTCTCCAACCTAATCATCTAGTTCAAACTTTGTTCATTATATCCTTGTGTACATCAATTTGTTTGACTTGCATTCTCTAAATGTAGATGTTAATAAGTCTTCTTTCACTATAGGTAGAGAATAAGAAAAACTGTTGGCAATCTTTGGAAACGCAATAGGAGGTTGAATGTGCTACTTCTAAAATTATTAGCCAATTTGAAGTGTTAACGTTGAATCAATTTGAACATTAGTGTCTATGGGGTTGAACATGTTTAACAGTAAGCTACAAAATGCAAAAAGTAAAATTGACATGTGATATTTTATAGTGGTTCGACAAGCCATTATCCAGTTCTTGAGAGTTGAGATACAAGGGAGTTATACTTGAGTTCCTTTGCTCATGAGTTTCGTACAATTTCTAGTGATTTTCAAACACTCACCACCGACTTTTGGAGGTTGCACTTGTTGATCAAGTATCAACAACAAAATTGCATGTTGGTTTTCACACCAACAATGAGATCCCACATAACTCATTTTTTTCAACTCACGATCTACAATGAAAGGAGGTCGCTGTCTCTTTTCTTGTACAGAGAATGATTTTCCTTTTTTTTGTATGTTCTTTAGGAAGCTGTCTTTTTTTTCTTGAACTTTGAATCTCAGTGACTGTTCATCTGCAATTATTTATAGTGTGTGATTCAAGGAACACATGTTTCTGGGATTAGAGCTATATTTCAGACGTTTCCTTGCCCTTTTGCAGAAACCTCAATTCTTAGAAATGAGACCTTAGTCCTAAGAAATCTCCTTGATTGCAAATCTTTAAAGTGATCTCTTCCCCTTGCATGCATAGATTCTGACCCACTGATTGTGCCCTAATTTGTATGCTTTCTCCAGCATATCTTTCCCTTCCCTACTGATTTTCTCAACCTTTCATAATCTTTTGTTTCATGCCAATCAAGAAATTATTTCATTAGTGCAAGGAAATTCTTGTCAACAATATAATCCCTAGTTCAAATAAATATGTCGTCCTTCACCTATTGTCATCATTAAAATCTCAGTACTTTTGTCAACTTTTCAGTTGCTTGTTGACATTTGTAAACTGAAGATGGTTCTACTCTGATCTGATTCATTTGATCTAAACACCTGCATGAATGGAAGCTCCTTGCTGTCTCATTCCATTACAACACATCAGTTACGTATCTGTTTTGAATTCCTCTATTAGCATGCTTAATTCATTTCTTCACAGTTTGAAGCTATTTGTGAATGCTACTGCCTCTCCATGTAGATCTTTTGGTTTCTTTTCCTCACTCTCTGCACCTAGCTTCCTCATCAGCATTACCAGGTACCTGGCTACTTAATCAAATATTAATGTTGTAGAGAACTTGAATTCTTGAAAAAATGAAAGCAAAAAATTATAAGAAATATAGGCTGAAAGGATGAGGAGATAAGCTGAAATAGCTGTTTGGTGAAGGAGTATTGTGTAATATGACAGTAGGTGTGTTACTTGTTGTTCGTTTGTTTTTTCTGAAATGGAGATGGTATAATATTTGACATTTGAGAAGAATAATTAAACTAACCCTTATGTTACTGAGGACAGAATCCAATTCCTGCTGTTTATTGTCTGGGCTAATTAGCTAATAGTTTTTATATATTCTACTTAAGGTTAACATACTTTGCCACCTGCAACATGACCAACTTAAAGCAGTTTTCCATGTCTCTCAGAAGACCAGGAAGGCAGTGAGTCATTCTCTCTCTCTCTCTCTCTCTCCATTTTTGTCCTTTTAGCCACATAAGAAGATGTGATGTCTAATTGCTGGTGCAAACGGGACAGGTAACTTTGGCAAGACAATTCCATTTCAATTATACGACTCCAGATAGAAGGCGACAAGATATGTTAGGAACCATGACTCCTCTCCCCACTGATCACTGTCCTTTTGCAAGGTAATACTATGATCTTCCAACCATCCTTTAGCTGGCTAACTGATTTATATGCGTTAAATTTAAATATAGCTGTCACTTTGCAGCAAAGGGGATGGGAAAGGTGCATGGGTTCACAGCCCTGTTACTCCTCAGGCTCCTAAGCATGGTCCCAAGCCCCCATCTCGCCTCAAGTTTATAGAGATGGAGCAAATTGCCGCTGTTCTTTTCCAGGAATCTGCATTTCCTTCAAGGCATTTGGTGCCATCTGTTATACCAAAACCCCTTTGTAAGCCCTTGGGTTCTAATAGAGTCCTATTTTACGAGGATGAATTATGCCAGGCTGTTTCTCAGAATAAACTTCGTTAGCTTCTGTTTTAGTTTCTCATCTCCTAATGTGTATAGTAGGAATCTTGGTAGTACTACAGCCATGATGGAGTTCTGTAACATTATCAAGGCATTCGTGGAAGTTGTGGTGTTTGAAGATTGCAGTAGGTTATACAGGTTTGAAGATTGTGATGCGAATAATACATTGATATTGGTCGTGTATAGTCCTATAGTTTCCTTGTATTGGGTTTTGGAGTGGCAGTGATTATTGCTTTTATCTGTAGCAGTTAAATGAAAAGAATATATGCAATGTTTTAGTGCAGTTGATTGTGAGAATGAAGCTGATACTTTTTACAAAACTTTAATATCAAGATCTTCATAGTTGCTCTAGAAATACCTTATAACACAATCTTTAATATCCAACAAGGAGAGTTGGCATGTATACTATGCAATGATATTTGCATTCCATTTGGGGCGTTGAAGAGGGAACACAAATTAATTTAAGCTTTTTGCACTTCCTACACCTATTGTATCTTTCAACCTATAAATATTATATTCATTTCTTTATATAATCAGAAAAAAAATCATTTTTTAAGAGGCAAACTAGGAAGAAATGGATAAGAGAACAAATAAAACTGTGCTGGAACAGAGGGAAGCTCCAGTGAAAATAAACATAGTTCTCCTGTAGAGGATCTGTCTATCACGCGTATCAACAAATAACCATTCTGCTTTATATTTAGTTCCTATTTGCTCATCAATATATGAGTTCTGTGGTTTCACAATGATATGAAATGAAAATAATGTGTAAAGGATTCAAAATACTGAAAATTGATTGATTTGCACAATGAACTGAACAAGTTAGTTTCATGCACCTCGCATCATATTATGTGTGAATCACTTTTGCAAGTGCTTCACGACATGAAGCACGTGTACTATACATGCACACAACCGAGAAAAAGCTCATAGAACTGACTACTGTTAATAAATTTACAATATTGAAAGAGAGCTAACAAACACCAATGAAGATGCAACTTGATACGCCTTAAAAACAATCATATAAAGTTGGAAGGGCCATTGTGATGGCTTCAAATCCATCCCAGCATATAGGATGATTGCAAAGCAAACCACACTGCCTGTCAATGAGCACTAACAAGGAATGGGTACTGGCAGACACTGCACTCAATCGTTTCTGATCCAGAAGCTGGGACTTCAACCTACAAACGTAACTGCATTAGATACTTCCCAAGCGGAAGTTGCTGGGTTAACACTACAAGAAGTCTCAGCAATAGGTAGAAAGCAAACACTGTTTGCATTTCATATTTTCCACGAACATGTAATATCAAAATGCATCTCTTAATCTTTTTTCATTTGGTAAAAAGTTCTAAAAGGTTTGGCATCACGTTTTACTCTACACATTAGGTCCCAAAATCTTGTCCAATCATTTCAACGGCATAAAATCTGCTAATCTAGGTAGTACTCCTCTTTCTTTGTTCCCTTTCCCCTCCTTTTGGCCAACTGTTGAAACTAGTAAATTTTACAAGTTTGAAAATATGAATTACTTTCTTAGGGACCTAGACACAACAGGACAACATGAGCCCCCGCCTTCAATTATAGCAGATCAAAGAATGTTTGAAAGGGAAAATAGGCAATTTCATCCAATGGAACAGAGCTACTATGTAGTGCAAAAATCAATCTGCTAGTTTCAACCATAAAACAAATAGGGAAAAGGGTAAACCTGCAAATGGACTGTGCAAGTTGGGCATGCAACCTCTCTCATCCTCCTGGATCCTTGGGATGTAGGACCTGAAAATAATAGATATTTTCAGTTCAGGAAAAGAAAAATCACCAAATTGCAGGCGCCATAGAACTTTGCACGCCAGTTCCAGACAGCAATCCATTGCAAAACTATGTTATTTGAATTGAACAAGAAATTATCTTGGCAATGGCAAATACCTGTTGATGTCTTCCGCTTTTTGTCCATCTCCTCCTGTTGATGAAATTCAAATCAGAGATATTCACACTAAATGCTTAAGATGCAACCACAAAAGATAACTTTAAAAGGACCATCAGCCAAAGATGCAACTCTAAGATGCTATGTAAACACACAAACTCATGATTCTGTTGCTCATTATCGTATATCCTATTTTTACAATTATGTTGTCCAAAAATAGCTATCCTTCAAAAACCTCGGAAACTGTTGATACAATAGTACTACTATGAGTCGTCAAACTACTGTTTTGATAACCTATCTCAAAAGAACAAATCGCTCAACAAAAGCAAATAATGATGGAAACATCGAAGTGATATCTACCTGGAGTTTTTTTGCAAGGTCCACATGACTCGGCATTGCAGCAACTCTGACCACTGCTTTAGCATTGCTGAGCCTTTGAGTTACCTCAGCCTGCAAAATGAGAAGCAATATTATGAACACTAGAAACTTTTCGAGGACAGTACATTTTGTGAAGATATTGCTAAAAGCTCTTATGGCCAATAAAATTAAAAAATGCAAACATACAGAAGATCAACATGTTGAACAATGATAACAACAATAAAGAATGTAAACATTGAAAAGCATCATCACAAAAGAGTCGCAAAGCTTTGGATAGTACAATAATCATATCAA
>JAJOOR010002357.1:0-57539 GCA_036250505.1 Solanum acaule | reverse complement strand
AGCTATATAACTACCGGTTTTATGCATTTCACAACATTTATAACCTAAAATTCTTTTTTGCAAAGTCCAATTTTCATCAATCCAATGTGCAGTAATAGTGAAATAATCATTACCATTTACACTACGGCCCATATTAGAAGTAATAGCTATTTTACAATTATTATAATAAAATAAACAACGAAGATATTGAAAATGTTGAGCTTGATAATCAAAGATAACCTTTTTAATTGTATTTCTAGTAAAACCTTTAAAATGTGAATTATACACAATTTGAATATAATGAATAAAACCGGGATTTTCAGCAAAACTAAATGGCAAACTCATAACAACAATCATTTTAGCTAATTCTTCAAGATTTTTTTCTCTACTATATGACTGTTGTATACTAGAGCCAGAAATATTAGAAGGATTTAATTGTGTTTGTACATTTTCAGGAAGGGTGGTACCATTCTTTTTAGATTCGGCTACAGCTTTAGCATGCAAAAATTCATTTTTACAACATGACATTATATGATTACTCAAATGTCCCGTCCCACCCTGTTTTCCTACAGTTTTATGATTCATTCTATGTTTACATTCATTACAAATAACTTGTGTTTTATCTTCATTCTGAGTCATAAATTGTCACACAACTGATTTTTTAGCACATTCTACCTTAGTCCTAGGATGCACGGGGGGACAGGAGCAGGACAACGAAAGGGAGCGGGAGGGGAAGATGGATTGGGAGTGGGAGTAGCCATAGTTGGCTGAGTTTCATCATCATCATATTCATCAACATTATTATCAAAACTATCAATATAATCATTAACATCATCATGTTCATCATCTTCAGGTAATTCCTCATCAAAATTACCAAACCTTCTTTGTAAATGTTCATGATAAGGATCTAATCCACTATTACTATCAATATTAAAAATAGGATCATCAACATGCGTATAATCATCTGTATTTATTCTTAATTGAGAAGTTTTTTTAGTTTTAGATTTAGAAGTACTACCGGTTTTTTTTATTTTTCTTGGATTTTGAGGTAGATAAATTAGTGAACGAATTAACTATGGTTGTTTTACCCTTTTCAATAATGTTTTTTTCTGAAATCCATATTCAAATATAAAAAGTGAGTAAATTATATATAATACGAAAATGTAATGCAAAGTTTTAAACAAATAAATAACTAAATAAGTAGATACTAGAGACTAATTACTCACAAAAAATAGTTAAATGCAAACAAATAAATAACTAAATGAAAGTGAGTTGGAACGAATGTACCAAACGTCTACTTAAAAAAGTAGACGTGTATGATCGGAAGCCGAAAATTGAAAGTTGAATTTTGAAGCTCCAATTTCCAAAGACCAAATTTGTAATTTTAACGAGAATAAGAGATTAGAGACTAATAGAGAATTAGAGAGTAGAGAGAGTAGAAGATAATAGTTTTGTGAGTGAAAAGAATGAAAGATTGGGGGTATTTATAGTTAAAAAAAAGGATGAAAATGTAGTTTTTAGAAGGTTGGAGTATTAAAAAAAGTTTGGGGGGGTAGGGAGGTGTAAAGGGGAGTTATGGGGGTGAAAGAGCCGTTGGTGGGGCCCAAAACCAGTTGCCCAACGGCTCTCAACGACTATAAATAATTAATAAAGATTTTTTTAAAAAAAGAGACGGACCGGGACCGGAACCGGGACTAACCGGTAAATCCCGCTATCCGTCCCATTACCCCTCCCGGACCCGCTGCAGTCCGGAGCAAACCGGTACAAGCCGGAACCGAGACAGAACCGGTAACGGACCGGGACGGACCGGAATCGAGACAGAACTGGTAACGGACCGAAACCGGAACCGGCACCTCCCGGTTCCGTTGCCAGACTTAGGCAAGAGTGAGGGCACGAAAACAGTTGTGAATTCGGGGTAATTCCTTTGCAACTTCAATCATGTATGGTCTCTCTTCTCTCTTTGATTTTGTGCATTTCTTAACAAGATTCCAGTAATCTTCCAGTTGTTGTTGAATCTCAATTCCATGCTCTTCCAAAATGGCTGAATCTGCTGTGTCCATTACATGGATCTCTTCAATGTCTATCATTTCAGGATCTGAATCTGTATGATACACTGTATCCTTTATATTTATATTTAGACTACTCATTTTCCTTCCCGTTAATAGGTTAAGTAGAACAAATCCGAAGCTATCGACGTCTATATTTCGAGTAACAATACCCGAGACTGCATATTCAGGAGCTAAATATCCGTTTCTGCCTGAAACAATATCTTTTACTACTTCCAATTTTGGTCAAGCTAAGTTAAAAATGGAACGGCAGGAGTAAACATGCTAAATTAACAATTTTATTATGTACGGATCTCTTTTGAGTACTATCCAACATAATATAACCGTACAAACAAACTGAATTTATCTTGAAAATTTGAAGAGATAATACATAATTATCCTATGAACTTGTACCTTATTTTCAAGAAAATACTTTAACTTTGTGTGAATTCAAATATCCCAAACAGAGAATGCATTAAAAAAAATAAAGCCGAGCTTAATTACTTCTTATGTAAGGGCACAAAAGCAGTTGTGATTCGGCGTAGTTGCTTTGCAATTTCAATCGTGTATGGTCTCTCTTCTCTCTTTGGCTTTGTGCATTTCTTAACAAGATCCCAACAATCTTCCAATTGTTGTCGAATCTCAACTCCATGCTCTTCTAAAATGGCTGAATCTGCTATGTCCATTACACGGATCTCTTCGATGTCTACCATCTTAAAATCTGAATCTGCATGATACATTATATACTCGCGATCCTCTATATTTAGAGTACTCATTTTCTCTCCAGTTAGTAGCTGAAGTAGAACAACTCCGAAGCTATAGACATCTGCTTTTTGAGTAACAATACCCGAGATCGCATATTCTGGAGCTAAACATCCATTTCTGGAGGTAATATCTTTTACTACTACCAATTTTCCTGGAGGCAAAGATATGGACAATGAGAAGTCCAATATTTTGGCAACGCCTCTATTCTCATCTATAATCACATTCGATGGGTTCAGAACTTTGTAAATGATGGGCGTTTTAAATTTGGTATGGAGAAAGACTATTGCAGAAGCGATCTCATTGGCAATTCGTAATCTATTTCCCCAAGATAATAACGATTTTCTAGTTTGATCATCATGATTACCCTTTCTGAAAAGTAGATAGCTAAGAGAAATACCTTCGACAATATTCGTACACCATAACTGGTTGTTCAAATTCTAGACAGCAACCGACAAGTCTCAGCACATTCTTGAGATGACTCATCTGAGCAGTAATTGCTATATCTCGGTGGATATTGTTGAATCGACATCTATTGAACCTAACTAAAACGAGACGGTTGTCCAACGAGCCTGTAATATACACATCGGAAAGGTCTATTCTGCTTTTAGAGTGTTTTATTGCATTGTGGATCTCTATTGCAGAGAAGTAACGGATGGGAATTCTGCAATTTCTGTCGCATAAAGCAAGAAGCTCCTCAAGTACCGCACTTCCATTCTGTAAATAACAATCATGCTCTTTCTTCCGCCTTTCTGCAGAGACAGAGGAAAAAAAGTGTTTTCCGTGTGAGTCCACTGAAGATGGGCATTTTTTCCTTGTTCTAATTTTGAAGTGATGATTAGTCTGGATGAATTGGGATTAAATCCCAAAAAGCATCCATCACTAGTAGTGTAATCTATGAACAAGTTGGAAGAAGCTTCTTGCTGGTCTTTATTTGTGCATTGAATTCCACACAAAATGATGACTATTGATTGTACTCTCCATGCACTTTCATTGTCATGGTTTATTAAAGCTCTACCTGTCGTCGTCCTATCAATTAATTACTCTGTTCTAGATTAAATATTTTGGAAAGTAAAAATCTTTTTGGCCAAAATTGTATTTTATTTATGTTATTTTACTTTTTAAAATATTTTTATCTTTTTAAATTTAATACCTTTTAATTAAAAAATAAAATAAAAATTAATTTATTTTTAAAAAAAAATATCATACACTTTTTAAATTTTTGACCAAATTCTGGCCATTTAGCGTTATCCTTTTGGAAATATTTTCGTTATGTCAAAGAGTTGACTGTTAGGTACGTCTGTTTGTTGCAACTAGTTTTAAGAACATTTCCCACCCCGCTCTATTTTACTCTCTATTCTCTATTATTTGGAAAGTAAATCCTTCGTTTCACTCTTTATTCTTCATATATAGAGAGTTGAATAGTAGTTCTCCAAAGTTGGAGAATTACTATTCACACTCTTTATTTCACTTTTTTCATTATTTTATTATTATTTTTATTATTTTGTAATCAACATATTATATTTCATATAAGGTCATGAATTAAATCTCTAATATTCTTAATTCTTTTTAAATGTAATATAATATCTTAAAAAATATATACTCCCTCTGTCCCATTTTATGTGGCACTTTTCGGATTCCAAGATTCAAACAAGTCTATCTTTGACCGTAAATTTTTCATAGATCTTTTAAACATTTTGAATTATCAATTATTGTGACTTATAGTACTTTTTACGTAGTTTACAAATATATAAATTTCATTTTAAAAAATTGAAGATTTCATGCGCAAATTTTCGGTCAAACTTAAATTGTTTGACTCTCGAAAAACGAAAAGTGCCACATAAATTGGGACAGAGGGAGTATATTATTTAATATATATAATACTTTCATTCCGAATTAATAATAATTCAATTATTCAAAAAAAAATTGTCATTTTAATATAATCTGATTTTATTATTAATTTTCAGTATAAAGAATGCCCAATTTTAAATGGTTTACAATTATTCAAACTATTCGTAATCCACGTTCTCCAAAGAAGAAATATTTCGCAATGAAACAAGAACCGTGCTGAAAAGATGTTGAACATACATTCGGAGTTTTGCAATCACATTTTGCAATTATTGTAGGACGGACATGTTTTTGGAGAAAGGAAGTGCTACATGATATAATGACTACATGTATTATATTGCACAACATGATAATCGAGGATGAACGTAATCTTAATGCACCAATTCAAGGTGTCGTAAAGGCTCCAACTGCAACAACAAAAATGGTGGTAGATGAAAATCTTCGATTTGAACAATTTTTAGCTAGACATAAAAAAAAATTAAGGACAAAAATGCTCATTTTTAACTCTGTAATGTGTTAATAGAGCATTTATGGGAGCAATGTAATAATCTTGAAAGTTGAGTATTTATGTAATGTTTATGTAATTATATTTCATTAATGCTTTCACATTTATTTGAATTGTCTATTAATTTGTATATTATATAATATTTGCTTCCAATTTATGTTATTTAGAATAAAATAGAATTTTATATTAAAAATAAAATTTTATATCACATGAAAATTATATAAAGTGATTATTTGAAAAATAGAAGAAGGGATTTATATTATGACATAAGAAAATAAGAATGAAATAAAAATAATAATATAATATAGAGAAGAGAGAAGACGATTTTTTTAAAGAGTAAAATAGAGAATTGGATTGAACTTAATTGTCTAAAAAAATAGAGAAAGCTATATTTAAAGAGTAAAATAGTAAACAAGGTTGGAGATGCCCTAATGTAACTCAGGTGGTTAAACGTGAGCACTACTCCCTCCGGTTCAAAATAAACGAATTTCTGACAGTCCTAAATGATTTTTTTTAAAACAAATGAATTTATATACTTTTTCTATAGTCCTAAATTAATGGATTTTTAATGCAAAAAGATGTACTACTTATTTTTTTCCAAGATTATCATTCTCTGTATGAGTTTTTTCAACCATCTCTAGCTTTAAGAAGGATTTGGAAAAAAGCAGAATATTGATAAATTACATTTTAATTAATATTATTAACTCACTTTTTTAAAAAGTGTGTCAGGTGTCAAATTCATTTATTTTAATTTGAAATGAATATAAGTTTAAAAGGTTAGTTATTTTGCACATCACGCTTAACTCTAGTCCGAAAAAGGTCGTTCATCTTTTTTCGGACTACTTTTTTTCTTTTCTTTTTTTGTTCAAGTTTCCATTTATATCAATAAAAACTGAAAATTTGAACTAAAAAAAATAGTCCAAAATGTTGGGTTCTGAAGGGTGATTAGGGCGTCATGCGGAAGCTTATAATTTGCAAATCATATGACGATAAATTAGACGACACATAAAATTATACTAAAAGAAATATATTATTGTAGGATATGACCAATTGGCCTACATAATTAAAAACTAATCAAAAGCATAGAAACTATAGAGAGAAAATCTCCCCATAAACAAAACTCCATAAACGACTACATTGTGGATGTTATTGTTATGTGTTAGAAGAAACAAACCTATATTTATAGAGTCATAAAACCTTTTCTAGTAAGAAAAGGAGTCCTAAAGGAGAGAATAAACCAAATATGAAATAATATTATATTTTCCTTTCAAGAAAAGTAAAAATATTTATGGTAATGTTTTGTTTTTTCTTTAAGAAAAAATAAATCTTAAATTATAATAAGAAAATTAGGGCAAAACCCTAACACAAAAGAGATGAACGACTGCTTTAGATTTTAGAATAATCTTGTTTGTGAGGAATACACGTGAAAAGCTTGGATAAAAGCTATAAAGACCCAAACTTATCCATGGTTGGTATATTAGTTTTAGTTGCGCACAAAAAAGTTTTAGTGCATTAGTTTTAGGGGTATAATTGAGCCTAAAAATTGGGTTAAATTTATTTTTTTTCCTTTTTCGTTTTTAAAAGAGAAGTATTAAAAACACTTGAACTTGACATAAATTATTAGTTTTGTCTCCAAATTATTGATAGTCTTAAAAATATCCCTCTATTTGACTAAATTAAATTTAGATATAACATTGACACCCCTGATCTACCACATGACATAGCAAGTGGTTTTAAACTCTTGTAAAAACATGAAACTCATAATAAAAGGCCAAGAAAAATATTGAAAACACCTCTAAACTTAGAGAGAATTTAGGGGGTGTATTTCACTTATGTTGCAAGATCAGGGTGCATATAAGTTCAGTTAATCAAGTAAAATAATATTTTTAAGACTGTCAATAGCTCAAAGATGAAACTAATAATTCACGCCGAATTTAGGAATGTTTTCGATACTTCTCTTTTTCTAAAAAAATAATAATCCTCCTCTTTGCCCGTATTTCTTCAGAAGCAGAGGACACGCGTTTTTTTCTGGTGAGTAGTCTCACAAATGATGCATTTTGTTCATGCCAAGACTATCTCTCAATGAATATATGATAAAGTATTATTGATTTGGCACTTATAAGGGATTTGTTTTATTATTAAATTATTCTCGTTAATTATGATTTGAAAATATAAATTTGACTATCATTGTTATGAATGGTTACTTAATGACAGAATAATATCAGACAAAAATAATTAATCTCTCTTGAACATAAAAAGGAAATTTTAGTTTTTTAATACAAGAGCCTGTTAAAAATAGACCGCAGGAAGTAAAAATGCAAAATTGACAATTCATTATTTTTTTTAAAAAAAAAAACACTTTAAATTTAGAGTGCATATACAATCGGTATTATTTCTAGATCACTTGCCATCTTATGTAAGCTAATTCTGGCCAAGAGTTTAGGCACGAAAACAGTTGTGAATTCGGCGTAATTCCTTTGCAACTTCAATCATGTATGGTCTCTCTTCTCCTTTTGACTTTGTGCATTTCTTAACAAGATCCCAGCAATCTTCCAATTGTTGTTGAATCTCAATCCCATGCTCTTCCAAAATGGCTGGATCTGCTATGTCTATTACATGTATCTTTTCAATTTCTATCGTCTCAAGATCTGAATCTACATCATACATTATATAGTTGCGATCCTTTATATTTAGAGTGCCCATATTCTTCCCAGTTAATAGCTGAAGTAGAACAACTCCGAAGCTATAGACGTCTATATTTTGAGTAACAATACCTGAGACCGCATATTCTGGAGCTAAATATCCATATGTTCCGCAAGTAACATCTTTTACAACTTGCAATTCTCCTGGAGGCAATGATACGGATAATGAGAAGTTTAGTAGTTTGGCAACACCACTATTCTGATCTATAATCACATTCGATGGCTTCAGATCTTTGTAGATGATAGGCGTTGTAAATTCGGTATGGAGAAAGACGATTGCAGAAGCAACATCATTGGCAATTCGTAATCTATTTCCCCAAGATAATACTGATTTTCTGGTTTGATCATCATGATTGCCCTTTTCGAAAAGTAAAGTGTGAAGACTTATAGCCTCAACATATTCATACACCATAACTGGTTTTTCGAATTCAACAGAGCAACCGACAAGTCTCAGCACATTCTTGAGATGGCTCATCTGAGCAGTAATTGCTATATCTCGAAAAATATTGAAGAAATTCCTAAAATAATGAGGGAAAAACCTAACGAAAACGAGGTGTTTGTCCATCGATCCTGCAACCATACGTCCATCGAAAATCTCCAATTTGTTTTGAGAGTGCCTAATTGCATTGTGGATCTCAGTGGCAGTGAAGTAACGGATGGGAATTCGGCAATTTCCGTTGCATAAAGCAAGAAGCTCCTCTAGCACTGCACTTCCATTCTGTAAATAATAATCATGCTCCTTCTTCCGCCATTCTTCGGATGATAATTGTTTCTTCCTAATTGTGAGTCTCCTGAAGAACTGCATTATTTTTTCTACCCAATAGCTTGCGCTAATTTTGAAGTTTCAATTCTCTGTAACACACTTGATATCTCTAGTACTGTCCAGTGTCCATTAGTGGGAATGAAGGGGTAGGAGGTTGAGAGGTTCCTGGCTCCTTCTGGTGTTTCATTGAATTCTTTTACTACTCCTTTGTTCACTTTTATTTATATAGTTTGACTTGACATATTCATTAAAAACTAATTATTTATTATAATTATCATATTAAATAATGTAGAGTATTAGGTTTGATAAAATGATTTAAAGAAAGAGTATTTAATATTGAGGATAAAATATGAAAAAATATAATTATCTTTTTTTGATATGTCAAAAAATGATAAATAAAAATGAAAATTTATTTTGAAAATAAGTAAAAAGTAGAAAAAATATATATATATATATATGTGGTGTAAGATATTTCTTTGATTGACAGACGGAATGATGTAGGCCACTTTCCAATTAAGACTTACCATTCTTTGTGTGCCAAAACTCTACCTCATCTTTTCACTATTCATTGAATTGACTCATTGTAATGATTTTTTAAAGATGGAATGATCTGAAAGATCTCTGTACTTGACTTTGTTTGTTAGTTGAACTCTTCTACTTATTATTTTGTCAAATGAACCCTTAAATTCGATGAAATTTTATTTTTTAAACTCCTCGAATTATTGATCGAGCTTATGTGACATTAAAATGGTTGAGTTGGACAAATGTGTGACCACACGCGTTTTAAAGCAAGTGAATGTAATATTTTTATTTAAAAACAAAATTATAAGATAAAATAATAATAATAATACTAATAAATTAAAAAAATCTCAAAACCTTTCTTCTTCGGCCCATCCCCACCCCATCCTTTTTCTCTTCTTCTTCAACCCCAACCCCACCCTTTTTCTCTTCTTCTTCAGCCCCCCACCCCTGCCCCTACCCCTTTTCTATTCTTCTTATTTGACCTACACTCCATCACCATAATCATCAAATAGCTTTTGCAAGAAAATATATTACTCACCATTTTCATAAATTTAAGATCTATTGCTTGAATTTACTCATAAATATATTTTTTCTAACTTGAAGTTTTCTTGATTTTTTTTTACCAAATAAAAATAAATAGAACCTAAAGCATGTGCAAGAGCTAATTATAATCTATCATATTTTATGATTCAGAAAACTTTTGAGTGTGAACAGTGAAGAAAGATGAAAATGATGGTTTTTTAGTTTTTGGGGTGAGGCATAGAGGGTGGGTGAGAATGAAGAAGATGAAGTAGAAAGAGGGGAAAGAGAGATAAATTTGCACTTTTTATGTTTTAATATTATTTATTTTAAAATTTAATTTTTGATGTGTCATTGGAAAAATAATAACGAAAAAGGGTCAAAATTGCTTCTGAACTATGCAAAATAGATCACTTATACCCTTCGTTACATTTTAAGATCAAAATTGCCCCCGCCGTTATATTAAGAGACCACAATTACTCTTAAGACTTAACAGAAGTGATTTGGCAAACCACATGACACTAATTCCACCACATAGGCTTGCCAATTAGGATGCCCACTAAATTTTTTGACTCAATTAATAATTCAATCCTAACCCATTTTTGCTAGACCCACCCACTAAATTTAGGAGGAAAACATCACATTTTTCACCTCATTCAATTTTCGCTATTCAATTCACCACATAATTTTTTTTAAGAACATATTTCACTTGAAGACAGGCAGCAACCCAGTCTATGTGGTATAGAGGGATATCAAATTTCAGAACCTTCCGCAATAATTTTGTGAAATGAGATGCATTTACTTTATGACAGAATTGCTCAAACTCCAGCAGTCTTGTAAGTAATCGGGATGCTGCAGATATCGCATGACCTGCCTCTTCTACCTCAAGGGCATATAGTTCCGGGTTCTGCATATCTATTTCAGATTATGTATCTACAATATAATTGTTGAATCCAGTTAGTTATGCCCAACAACAGGAGGAAGCAACGGAATTTAATGTAAATATTCTCTGGTCATGATAGATACTACTATTTTAGCATAAGATCTTCATACCACAAATGTAAATAAGAACAAATGACTAAATTTCATCATGTCATCCACACCATGCTTCAAGTTTTCTTCCTTTAACAAAATAACAACAGGTGAATTGAGTAGTGAAAATGGAATGAGGTGAAAAAGATGATATTTCCCTCCTAAATTTAGTGGGTTGGGTCTAGCAAAAATGGGTTAGGATTGAATTATTAATTGGGTAAAATTTTTTAGTGGGTATCCTAGTTGGCAAGCCTATGTGGTGGAATTAGTGTCATGTGGCTTGCCAAATCAATTCTGTTAAGTTTTAAAGGTAATTGTAGTCTCTTATGATAACGGTAGGGATATTTTTTATCCTAAAATGTAATGGGGGTATAAGTAATTTATTTCGCATAGTTCAGGGGCAATTTTGACCATTTTTCAAAATAATAATAATAATAATGACGTGTCATTAAAAAATGATGTGGTATTTCATTTGTAAAATGAGTGTATTACACGCACATATATCATATGAGAAATGAGTTTAAAATACTGTGTTTGAATGAGTATAAGGGTCCATTTAGTAAAGTCATAAGTACAAGAGTCCAACTTACAAATTGAGTCAGGTCTCCCAGATTAATGTCAAAGAGTTGACTCAGTTAACTGTAGTTAGGTAGGTCTGTTTGTTGCAACTAGTTTTAACTTAAATGAATGGATTTTTTAAAACCAAAAGATGCAAGTACTAATTAATTTTTTTTCCCAAGATTATCATTCTCTTTATGAGTTTTAACTTAAAAGATGTACTTCTCTTGGTGTCAAGGGTGCTTTGTAGTTTGTATAGATGCTAAAGATTGTGCTATATAATGTGCCCATATATTACCCTTGATGTAGTCTTTTACTTTAACTTGAATTCTATTTTTTCCCCATCTTCTTATAAAAAGTACTTCTGCTTTTCCAGCTGATGATGGGTTACTATGGTGAATCGTTGTTGCTGTGAACTAACTTGAGATTGAATGCTTGTGATAACAAAGTAGTTTCTCCTAGGAATCAAGAGAAATTCACACTGCGTTTTTGTTAAATTTTGCGATGTCTAAAATATGTTGTTTAATTATGTGCCTTCCCAATAGTAATCACCATCTATATAGTAGCTGCATAAACGCTGGGATTAGAGTTGTGGCTTCTGAGTAGTAATTGCAAACTCACAACTATAACTACGTGAGCCTCTTAGCAAAAACAAAAAACTATGTGAACCTGGCCGCTCATGATAAATTCTCCAGCTTTATTATACAAGACCTATCAATATGTTAAAATTAGGGAATTTCTCTGTTAAAATCCAATGCTTGGTTAACAAGGGAAAAGGCAATTATAAGCAGTTGCATAGTCTGAAACTAATAAAAGTTATTAGATGTCAAATACATAATTAACATGGTTAGATGCAATCCAAATACAGACACCTCATGTATTAAAATTTAATTTTGACCAATAGTGAGGGCACGAAAGCAGTTCTCAATTCGGCGTAATTCCCTTGCAACATGAATCATGTATGGTCTATCTTCGCCCTTTGATGATATGCATCTCTTAACAAGATCCAAGTAGTCTTCCAATTGTTGTCGAATCTCAATGCCGTGCTGTTCCAATAAGGTAGGATCTGATATATCTATTGCATCTCTCTGTTTAATGTAGTGCTCAACCATGATTGGTGGATTTGGATAAGTTGTAGAATCCACTCTATCCATAGCATTACCCTCTTCAATATTGGATTGCTTACTATCAAGAGATTTATTTCCAGTTAATAGCTGTAAGAGAAGAACCCCAAAGCTATAGACGTCAGTTTTTTGAGTAACAATACCCAGGGAGGCATATTCTGGATCTAAATACCAAAATGTTCCGCACAGTATACCATCTTGTACCTCCAATTCCCCTGGAGGTAATGATATGGACAATGAGAAGTCCACTATTTTGGCAATACCGCTGTTCTGATCTATTATCACTTTGTGAGGCTTTATATCTCTGTGGATGATGGGCGTCGTAAATCCTGTATGGAGAAAAACGATTGCAGAGGAAACTTCATTGGCAATTCGTAATCTCTTTCCCCAAGATAATGCTTCTCTAGTCTTATGATCACCCTTTTTGTAAAGTAGATCGCTGAGAGTTATAGCCTCAACATATTCATACACCATAACTGGTTCTTCAAATTCTAGACAACAACCTACAAGTCTCAACACATTCTTGAGATGACTCATCTGAGCAGTAATTGCTATATCTCGATAGATATTCAGTTGACATGATCTATTGAACCTAACTAAAACAAGGCGGTTGTCCAGGGAACCCGTAACTATACCCACTCTGGAGCAGGGGCGGAGCCACCTTAGTACAAGGGGGTTCATCCGAACCCCCTTCGGTGGAAAATTATATTATTTATACACGGTTAAAATAATTTTTTATGTATATATAATAGATGTTGAACCCCTTCGGCTACTTCGTGTGTCTATTCTATAGATTTTGAACCCCCTTATTGAAAATTCTGGCTCCGCCACTGCTCTGGAGTACTGCTCCATTTTGTTTTCAGAGTGCTTAATTGCATTCTCGATCTCAGTGGCAGTGAAGTACCGGATGGGAATTCTACAATTTCCGTCGCATAAAGCAAGGAACTCCTCTAGCACTGCACTTCCGTTCTGTAAATAATAATTCTGTTCTTTCTTCCGCCTTTCTGCAGAGGCTGAGGATGATGATTGTTTCTTCCTAATTGTGAGTTCCCTGAAGAACTGCATTTTTTTCTACCCAATAGGTTGTGCTAATTTGGAAGTTAGTTTTCTATGTCACACTTGATATCTCTGGTGTCCACTAGTTGGATTAGATCCAATATGGAATCACTAGTGGGAATGAATGAATAAGGAAGTTGCGAGGTTCCTGTCGCTCCTTCCTACTTGGCGCCTGCATTGAATTCCACACCAAATGGTGTTTCATTGAATTTTTTTACCAGAGATATCCTTAAAGTATAGAAATTGGTATAAATATACCCTTCATTTACCTTTTGGCCATAAAATTCCCTTGGGTTAACCTTTGTGGCCCTATAATACCCTTTTCACAAACGGAATAATTAGTCCACTTAATTAGCATTTTCATTTAATATGTGGCACTATATGATTCGTTGTAAAAATTAATTAACTAACACTAAATTAACCCAATCCAAACCCGGATCCACCCAAAAGAAAACACTCGATCCATCTTCTAAAACTCAATTATTCTAAAAGGGAAAAACCCAAATTATTTTCTTCAAGCTGCTGAAACTCAATTATTCAAATGCATTTCTAACATTCAAAAAGGTAACAATTTATGAGCTATACAGATTTAAGAAGAGATGCATTATAAATCTAGTCAATGCATTTCCAACCATCCAACATATTCATAGTCAAAGAGTATACATAGCACCCCCAAGAGCATGATTTTGTCTCCCTTAAATGTCATTAACAAAATTAGCAAATAAGGTACTTATTAAATCACGAAATCAACTACAAATATAGTTAAAACTACAACATAATGCATACTGTGCAACAGAACATCAAATACATTCCTTAGAGATATCTATATTGTCTAAGCGCATCTTCATCCTATCACTAACAACTAGTTCTGCACTGAAACTTCTTTGATTTCACGCTTTCTAGCCTTGAATAAAGTTACACTCTGAATTTAAGCACTGCCTCCATATCTGCAGCATCCCTTTTTTTATCAATTTTGTTTCATAGGTTCTACTCCTGCCGGTTCTGCTAACTCTTGAAATGCTGCCAGAGCAATTGCTGGTGTTTCAGCATTTAAGCAAATTCTCAATTCCCTGATTCTTGATTGATGCCAATGTTTTCAAAATTACTTGTGCAGATTAAACAAGAGTAGGTGGAGACTTTACTCTAGAATAATTGGGTTTTAGAAGATGGGTCGGTATTTTTTTTGGGTGGATCCGGGTTTGGATTGGGTTAATTTAGTTTTAGTTAATTAATTTTTACAACGAATCAGATAGTGCCATGTATTAAATGAAAATGCTAATTAAATGGACTATTTATTCTTTTTGTGAAAAGGGTATTATAGGGCCACAAAGGTTAACCCCAAGTGCATTTTGTGGCCAAAAGGTAAACGAAGGATATATTTGTACCAATTTCAATACTTTAAGGGTATTTTAGACCCTTCTCCATTTTTTTACTAATGTGTGGTGTAAGATATTTTTTTTACCTTTCCAAAGCAATTAAAGACCCACCATTATTTCTTTGAATAAGTATACATTTAAATTTGACATAAATTATCAATTGTGTTCTTGATAAAGATACTCCCTCTATCTTTACTTACTTGTTCATTTAATAGCTGATATAATAAGTTTATCATTTTATAATTTTCTCATTTAAGAGGTTTTACCTTTTTCAAAAACATTAACCCTCTAAATAAATTGAGGCTATTATAATAGGTAAAAAAATATTATTTTTCTTGATTTGTCAAAAAATAATAAGTAAAAAGTCAAAATTTGACAAGTAAAAATGAATTGAGGGAGTACTTTTTACTTGACTAATTAAACTTAAATATATCCTTGGTCTGCCACATGACATAATAAATGCTTTCAAACTTTGTAAGAGCATGAGACTCCTAATAAAAAGAGATGAGAGAAGTGTTGAAAACACCTCTAAACTTGACGAGGATTTAGGGGTGTATTTCACTCAAGTTGCAAGAAAGGAATGTATTTAAGTTTAGTTAGTCAAGTAGAAAAGTGTTTTTAACACTATAAATAGTTTAGACATGAAACTAATAATTCACGTCAAGTTTAGAGATGTTTTCAATACTTCTCGCTTCTTTCTTCTATGTCGTACTCTCTCTTTTATTGTTTTACTTGCCTTCAAAATCAGATTGAATTGACTTGTTTTAATTATTTTTTACAAATTCAAAATGATATTTAAATACTTTTGTAATATTTAAATTAGTTTCGTGTATGGTTGGTTCAGTCTATTTTTAATTTTTTTTTTATGTATTATTAGTTTGGTTTTTGGTTTGTGAATATACTAGATTGATAATCAATTGATAAGATATTTATTATCAATTTTGATTCTTACAATTCAATTTTCAATTTAACCTAAGAAAATACTTTTTTATATATAATGTTCATAAAATAAATGATATTCCCTCCGTCCCTTTTTAATTATTATGATAAGGTTTGACACAATCACACAACCCTTAAGAAAACAATTAATAAGAAGTGTTGTTTGATGAAATATTTCTTATTAATTCTTTAATCTTTATGGATATATATGTGCCTTTTAATTCTAGATAATTAATATTAAAGGCAAAGTTGGAAAAAGATAATTAGTTCTATTTTAATTGTTTAAATTGACAACTACAAATACTTTTAGTATACATGACAACTAAAAAAGAACGAAAAGAGTAACAAAAATCACTTTATTTTAGACAATTATTTGAATTCCTTCTACAGACTAATACATAGTTGAGAAAAAAAAAGATAATACGAAAGAAACCAAAAATCGATTATCGAGATTGTTTTTTTTTACCGTGTAGAGCAGTCAAAAATAGACAAACTCAGTGAATTTCTATTCCTTTAGCCAAAAACAGCCCTAATAAATTGTAATTCTTGTGACCAAATCAAAACTCAGTGCGCAAATTTAGAAATTTAAACACTGACAAAGAAGAAGATGAAATTTAGGGCTTCTCAGAGAATTCCTTGCTTCACTTACAATGGACGCTTCAGTCATCCACATGCGCAGCGTTTCCATTTCACTACCTTTCTTCGTAAGGTACAAGCCACTGAAGCTCGAGCTTCGCTTAATCGTGACGGAAGTAGTAGTAACAGCAGCTCTCAGGGTACAACTCTGTTTTTTTACTTCTCTGCTCGAAAGGAATTGTATATGGAACTTCAGTTTGAGTTGCATTTTAGTTCAGAATTATTTTGATACGGTGAGAACGTAGTGCAAGTTGTTATGTTACAACGAATAATACTTCTCATTCGGAATATCTAAGTTCTAATTCTATAGATAAATTTCTGTCTGATTTATCTCTGAAAGTTAAGTTGTATCTGGTGGAATAGTGAAGGTGCGTCCAAGCTTGCTTAGATACCACCACCAACAACAAATCAAGTGTGATGTCATAGGTGGGATATGAGGAGGGTAGAGTGTACACAAACAATACTGAGGTTGTTTCCGATTAAATAGATGGTTTGAACATCTGAAGAAGAGATGTGCAGATGCTCCTATAAGATGTGTGACATAGTTGGTCTAACCACTACCCTATAGAACTTACCTTTAAGTGTAGGTAGTACATTCTAATCACACCAAACACCAGATGCGAGCCTCTATTTAATCTACCTCACCCCAATATGATGTGTGACACCTCGTCAATCTCCATATTACCTTACACTACAAGTATTAAGTTTTTGGTCATGCTCAACTTGAAACCTTTTGACTCCAGGTTTTTCGCCAGACCTCAAGGCTTACTGTTCATGAGGATGGCAAGATAGATAAATCGGTAAGGCAGAAAATTAAGATAAGATGGGTGAGATGGAGGAGTACTATGAGATTCTATGTTATACCACGGTATCTACCAAAGTGAAAGCAAAATTTAGAGAACAGTTGTAAGATCAACAATGTTATAGAGGATACACATTATTTGTTTATATTAGAACTTCTACTTATATGAAGAAACGATGGCTTGGACAATAAGTGGTTGTTTAAGAATGAACAACAGGACACCCAAGGGTGTGGCCTAGTGGTCAATGTAGTGGTTGAGAACCCTAAGGTCTTAGGTTCAAAACTCAGCGGAGACAAAAAACACTAGGTGAGTCTTCCCATTTGTCCTAACCTTGGTGGATAGAGTTACCTGGTACCTATTGCTGGTGGGAGGTGCCAGGTATCACGTGGAATTAGTCGAGGTGTGCGAAAGCTGGCCCGACAACACGGTCATAAAAAAAAAGAACGAGCAACAGGTGTGATAGACTAATCAAAGATATCTTACCGTTCCATACATGTGCTCTTCATTTTAAACTTATACTACTAAGAATTGTTGTGTGTCAACTAGTAGAATTATGTTTATCATTTGAGTACACTTCTTGGTCAGAGTTAACATTCAAAGGTTGGAAACTAGATTCTGATGGAAGGTCAAAACTCCTAAAACAGTCGAGTGAATATTCTATTTGGATTCAGGAGAACTTTTACCAATGTGAAGTGTTGTGTTAAATAAACTCAGTGGATTGGAATGAAATTGGTATAAAATATTGTCTTGTGGCTTATCCATAATGGTATATGAATTAGCACATAAACAAAATAGAGCACAATGACTGATGTGGCAAATTCCAAACTAACTCTAGTGAAAGTGGAGCTGATAGCTGGAGTGAGCTGCACCTTATGTGCTTTTCCTTTTTTCTTTATAGTTTTTTGTTTAGTAATGGCCTTATATATAAGGCTCGTGTCTAATGGGCATTTTCATGATAATCTTTTACATGCCCAAAACAGCTATTGTGAACTGCTGAAAATTCAGTTTGGTTCTTGGTTCCTTGCATTTTTAGAACTATGTATAATACTCCATATTACTTGATAGTGCTTAATCGTGTTACTTATTCACCTGCCACAATATTATCATTTGGCACAGCAGCTGAAATTTGAGGCTTCTGGTTTATGCAGGTAACACTCTTTTGTTGCCTGGTGCAACAGTCGCAACTATAGTTATGCTTGGTCTTCTCCATGCTCGACGTCTCTATGATGATCAGAAGGTATTTTTCTAACTCATAAAGCTAGTGAAATAAGTGAACTATTGCCTATTGGGGGCTCTCTTTCGGTTTGTGTGAAATCAGATGACATGAAAAAAAATGACATCAAATTAAGATATGTTCTCTCCCATGGAGCATCCTAACTCTCTTTGAGTCACAGATTGAAGACGCTAGAGAGAAAGGAATTTTAGAATTCCAGCCTGATGTAAAGGTAAGAATTCACTTCTTTCCTATGCTATTGATCTTTTAGCTTACCACATTATTCTATGTAGTTTTCCATGTTGAACTTACTGGAAATAATTTACCTTCTCAATTGTAGGCTACTTTCATGAGATTACTTCCACTACGCTCCATCTCTAGATTCTGGGGTACCTTGACCAGTGTGGTAAGTCTATCAATTTTAAATAACAGAAGATTCGGCAAAGTCTTCCATCAACTTGACTCCATGCTATGTTCGTCCAGGAACTTCCGATGTGGCTGCGTCCATCTGTGTATAAAGGATGGGCCAGAGCATTTCATTCAAGTAAACAGTCTTTCTAGTTTCTACTTCGTGATGCTTTGAGCATTCTTCTTACATCTTGATGCTTTAGATATTTATAGTTCTTCTATGACACAGTGCAAATAAAACTAAGCTTTTGGCGATGGCAATATTTATAGAACTCGGTTTTTGAATCCAGACTTGGAAGAAGTAGCACTGCCTTTGGAAGAATATGCATCTTTACGAGAGTTCTTTGTCAGAAGATTGAAAGAGGGTACCAGACCTATTGATCCGGATCCCTGTTGTCTGGTAACTGGTAACCAGCTTCCTAGTTATCTGTTGATTCTCTTGATGTTTCAAAATATTGCAGATTATCAAATTTGCTGATCTTTCTGAGTTGGTATGTGGTTGTAGATTAGTCCAGTTGATGGAACTGTTCTACAATTTGGAGAGTTGAAAGAAGTTGGCGCTATGATTGAGCAAGTCAAAGGATTTTCTTATTCTGTTTCTTCGCTTCTTGGTGCCAGCTCCCTCCTTCCCATGAGTGTGGTTGATGACAACACTAATCAAGATGGTGGGCAAGAAGGTTCTATGGATGATACGAATCAGAAGTCCTGGTGGAGAGTTTCATTGGCTTCTCCTAAAGTCCGAGATCCTGCACCAGCACGGTAACCACAGGAATGTTAACCGTGTAATATGCTGATATCTACACTGTAATATAACATGTAAACGCTTCAAATGTATTATCAAAATGTCTGTTTCCTTTAACTAATCATTTCTTGATGCATACCACTTGTTGATAGAATAGGCTATTTAGTACCTTTAACTGCCATGGTACTTGTTGATCTGCTCTAGGATCCTTGACCAAAAACTTTACTCTGACTAGTACTTTTTAAGAACTGTATATTTATATTCTTAAACCATTCTTGGATAACGTACTTATCCAAATATCGTAATAATCTTGTAATGGAAATGAGCAGCTATAGTACTAAACTTATCCAACAAAAAAAAAGTGCATCTATACTACTGGACAAATTATAATCAGTATGTGTAGTTAGCAGGTGCCTAATAACATGTAGTAGTTAGTCATCAGCTGAACCTTTATTCTTTTCTCCTTTTAGATTTTCTACTTTTTGTTCGCGTTGGATTGTAATTGTTTGATGATAAACGAGAGAGTGCTACTTAAATTTTAAAACTGAAAATTAACTTATTGCAGCCCAATGAAAGGTCTCTTTTACTGTGTGATTTACTTGAGTCCTGGAGATTATCATCGCATACACTCACCAGCTGATTGGAATGTTTTTGGCCGTCGACATTTCTCTGGTAAGTCTTTGCATTTGCATCCATAGGTTAAGAGGAGTTCATCCATCATAGTAGGCTCTCGTTGTCTGTGTTGTTTTCTGTTTACCTATCCCTGATCACTTCACCTACCCCCCTCTACCCACCCTCCCTAAAAAGTCACATTACAATGATATGCAAAGGCTACACTCAGAAAGGCTCTTTTGGGGAGTATAATTTGTTGATACATCAATATCTGCGGCTTCAACAAATGAGGGGTCAGTGACAAGTATTCTCTCTATTTACATGCATCTGCTAACAGTGTTTGATGTGATAATGAAAATATATTATGTGTCTGACCACTAATATAGAGGACTTTACCATAATAACCATTGTGGTTGTATACAGTCAGGTACTTTACCCGACTGGAAAATGTATCAAATATTATCAATTTGCAAAATTTAAGGCCACTCGTGCGACTGAGTTGCCTGTTACAGAATTTTGTGACTTGTTATTCTGAATGTCTAATTGGCCAAATAATTTTTTAGATCTTTCAAGACACTTCTTTGGGATCATTTTCACTTGATATCAAAGCATTTAGATCTTTCAAGACACTTCTTTGGGATCATTTTCACTTGATATCAAAGCACTAGTCCACTTCCAAAGTCACCATCTCCTCCCATTGAAAAAGAAAATTTGATGCATGTAAAGTCTTCCTATTCAATATCCTACCTGCAGTTAATTTATTCGATTCATTTGTTTGATAGGTCGTCTCTTTCCTATGAATGAACGAGCTACGAGGACAATGAGAAATTTATATGTGGAGAATGAAAGGGTAAATTCTGGTTACCTTATGCTAAAATTGTGTTCTATTCCCTGATTGTCCTGATCTTTTTGAGATGGTGGCTTCTCTATAAGAGGTTATATAGTAATGGTAGTAGTAGTTGTCGTTCTTATTGTTGTTGTTATTGTTTGCAACAGAAGCAAGTTATGCATAAATGTATCATCTCATGGAATGTTTGTTTTAACCATTTATCAGGTTGTGCTTGAAGGTACATGGCAAGAAGGTTTTATGGCAATGGCAGCTGTAGGTGCAACGAATATTGGTTCCATTGAGGTTAGCTACGATACTTGTGCCGTGGCGATACACTAATTTTGTATAACGAAGTGTGCCAGCTATCTGTTTGGATACAAGTATCCATTTTTTCTCTCTAGACTATATTCTTAGGAAGACTGACCACTGGAGCTTTTTCATTATCAAGCTACTCAATTTGGGTAAGATAAACTCAGAAGGGGGGTTATTTGTTTATTAGTTGCACAAAAATTTGTGACCAGTCCTCTAGGCTTTTGCACTGTATGTACAATTGGGTAGGTGCCTTAGTGAACATGTTATGGTTACCTTGTAGTTTCACAAAAAAAAAATTCCCTCTGGGTTAGTAATGGCCTAAATAATTTGTCTAAGCAAGTTGTGACATTTGAGTGCATTGCCATGGCTATGACTTTTTGTTAGGCACCATGACTATGAATTAAAATGTAAAATAGCAAGGACAAAATTTCCTGAGCTAATTGTAATGCCGAAATAGAAAGAAAAAAAATGGATTTGGATGACCAAAACAACAGGATAGGGATCAGCTTTTGTTTGGTCATGCAGTGTCACCAAGCTTGCCATTAGAAACCCCGGTAGTAACCAGGCTAGCTAAGCACAACTGACTCATGTTACATGTAACTAATCAACCAAGAGATAATAACGAGTGTGGAAAACTCATAGGAAATCACAATTAGCTCATTGAAGACGGATGCACCAATAGTATGGATGAAGAACGTGATAGATACCCATTGCAGATCCCACCATGGCCTTCTGCCTTCATTTGGTTCTAGTTGACCCATTACTGTTTTCTGATGTTCCAGCTTTTCATTGAACCAACTCTGCGAACAAATAGACCATGGAAGAAGCTGCTACATCCAGAACCTCCTGAAGAACAGGTATACGAACCTAGAGGCACTGGTGTTTTGCTGAAGAAAGGAGATGAGGTATGATCCTTAAGTCTGACGTTGTTTATGAACAGAAAAATGCATGCTATATTTCAATTTTGTGGCATCTTTTGAGTATGCCAAATATCATGATAAAATCAAATTAATGGCAAGTTGACGATGTTTGCATGAGAAATAAATCCTATTTTTGCAATGAACAGCAAAAATCTGTTCTTTCTTTTTATATCATATGGTTTGTACTGCTCATGAACAAACCTGGTGTTGCAAGGATTTGCCGTTTGACTATTAGGCTTGTAATGCAGATAGTACCAAACTAGATTAATGATCTCCTCTTCTTTTATTTCCTCCTTTTTAATAAGATTTTGTAATTTATATATATTACGTACAACTAGTTGACTGCCATTTCTTCTTCTTCGAGCATTTTCTTGGTTGAGATATCATGTGCATCTGTAGTTAATTTCAAAAGTGATATAAACAGGAACAATTGACTGACTAGAAAATGAGGAGAATTGAACTTCTCTGGAGGACTTATAGGGTCTTGCTAACTAGTACCATTGTGGCACTAGCCAAGAAATTGATTTTGAAGTGCTCATTCATAAGTTTGCTATTTTGTACATGGATATTGAGGATATGAGAATATTTGGGTATTTTGTGTATAATTATATGTTAATACCTTATTGTCAAAATAATAGTATGTCAAAATATCTTACTGAGAGGCCTTATATAGCTGGGAGGAAGCAAGTGTCCTTGCAAAAGACAGAATTAGATGGAGAATTATCCAGTATCCCTGCTTCAATATGGTGGGCAATCTGGAAAGAGAAATTCCAGATGTTTTGAAGGCATAGAAAATAGTGTGCAGGAAGTTAAACTAAACTGCATTTTGTTGTTATGTGTTTGGTATAATCAATTTTACTCAAAAGACACTGCCTCTATAGTTGTTGTTTTAGATTCAATATAGAAATAGAGTAATGGAGTCTAAAGTGAATTTGTATATAAGGTCTGAGTACAACCCATGTACTTTTGTGATGTAATACAAAGCTACCAAGTTCAAAAAAATATATATCTTACAATTAGGTTCTCTTGTTTGTTGATCCGATGAGAATTGACAAGCAATAGACCAATATGGTGATAATTAGGGATAGATAATTAATTTTCAGCTCTAATGCTCAGCGAGCCGTGATAGCCCCTTTTTCCTTAGCTTTTTCAATCAAGTAATTCTCTATTCAATAAATACTCAAGTTTGACCTTCTAACTCTGCAGCTAGCAGCTTTCAATATGGGTTCGACAGTGGTTCTAGTCTTCCAAGCTCCGATCTTACAACCTTCTGCAGATAAAAGCACATCAGCGGAATTCAGTTTTTGTATTAAAAAGGGAGACCGTGTCCACATGGGAGAGGCCCTGGGCAGGTGGCATGATCCCTAGTTACAAAATATTTCAATTACAGAATTAAGGGTGGTAAGTTTGTATTATAGAAAAGCCTTCTAGAGAAACGCTTTACAATTAGGTAGATTACTTAGTCTGAAAAGGTCTTCATTCTATTACAATAGTATGAGGTAACTCCATTTTAAGGGTGATATGAATGGGAACTCAGGTTCTCTTTTGCTCAGAAACTATATCTAGTCAATTTGATAACTTTGGGATATGATGACACAGACATATGCCTGTGGAAACACTGCCCCCTCCCCCTCATGGCCTCGGGGAGTAAGGTTAACGATTTTTACGGAAGTGTTTGAAAAGAGTTTCATTTAAGAGCTGTTTCCTGAAAGCAGTTTTGAGGGTTCTTTTCCAAATAAAGTTACTTACAAAATGCTTGAAAATCTTCAAAGGATTACCAGTATCGAGTATCTTTTTACACCGAGTTAGAGGGAAGATTGATCACACTTCATAAAAGTAATAGAAAATCACCCTTTGTTTGAAGGCATTTTTTTGTTTGTTTAGATCTATCCTTCGTTGTATATTTCAAATTTCAATTGCTTTATGGGGTTCTTTGTATTCAGGTTTTATGATAGTTGCTAACCTTGTTACTAGTAGAAATTATGAAAACTTTTTTTCCTAGATCGAGCTGCTTCATTTTGTAATATTTCTAGCCAAGGATATCGACAACTCTAACTTAACATCATCGAGATTGGTTATAACTTAATTGTCTGTACTAAAACTAGGGATGACAAAACTAGCCAAACTCAGATAAGCCGTCCAAGTTTTAATGAGTTCGGGCAAGACGGATTTTGATGATGGGTTGGTTTGGATTGGATTTGGTGATGACCCATTTGATTATTCATCCATATTTGACCGGTCTAGATTCAGTTCAATCTGTCCATTTGCTACCCCCAACTATAACTGGCATGATCATGCATATAATCATCCAAAATTTGCAGGCAGCCATTTCTCCCCCCTAGTGTGTCATACAGGAGCCGGAAAGAGGTATCTTCCTTATTTAACTTTCAACTTTCTTGTCCTTAACACTTGTGTAACCCTTTAAAAAGTCCATTAGGTTCAACTCTGAAACTCCAAAAGCATTGAAGCTGAAAAGAGAAGTACAGAAAAGGGAGGATGAGAACTCTTTTACAGAAAAGGGGTGTAAGGTTTGCGTACATCCCGCTCTTCTCAGATTCAACTTGTAGTGAATCTACGGGCATGTAGTTGTTGGTTTGATACACCCCAAATAACATAACAAAGAATAAATCACAGCAAACAATCACTGGATTTTCTCAAGACATTACTATTGTGCACAAACGAAGCAATCGAGAATCATTCAAAGGAATCTTGGCAACATCAATTTTACTTAAACAAAGAAATAATATCCCCATCATGGAACTACATATGAAAATCTAAAGACAAAATCACTGAAAATTTCCCATGATGGATTGGCCTTTTTTCCGTTCACCATAATATAATGACAAACACTTCAACTTCGACTGTATATGTAGCCATGTTCAAATGAGCTTAGTATATCATGTATGATATTCAAGTTGTACTTTTATATTTCTTTAATGGTTTTTTTTTTAGTACAAATACAAAATTCCCACAAAAGTTACTAGATTCTTGGAAACCCTCCATTATATACGTGCTATTATTTAATTGGATATGACATGATATATATAATAAAGTGGTCCATTATGAAAGTTAAAAATTATGAAATTTCAAATTTAAATTCCAGACAGAAAATTTCATATATTTCACTTAAGTAAACGATCATTTTAATATAATTGATGGGATGTCCCAACCCATGAAATATTCTCGTCGTTCGACAACTTACCAACCAAGTATTGTCCAAAGGTCTTAATTCTGAGATTGTGGCTACGGTTGGAAGTTGTAAGTTGGGCAAATGTCTGAAACAGATAAGACTATAAACTGACTGATACATAGCAACAGATTTTGGAAAGTGTAAGGGAAGGACATGAACCTCCTGTGGAGATTGGTATCCCCAAATTTTGGTCCACAAGTTTGTAAATATTCAAAAAGGTCACTGAAATCTGTAAAATTCCCATTTGGGTCCTCAAATTCCCTGGTACATGGCATTCATGTCTTTCGTTGTCCAGTAAGTCTTCTTATGCACAGCACTACCAGTAATGATCTTTCGGATGGGCGACTGAGACGAGAATTGAATTGGTTTTTGTTAATAGGATGAAGTAGGAATTGTTGCAAAATTATCTGAATGCATAGCATCAAGGGGCGGAAATATTCTCACTGCTGATGTTTTTGTTCCACAAGACAACAATGTCTTTTACTCAAGAAGGTATTTTCTCTTACTTTCTTGAGTTGTAATATTCTCTCATTTCGTGGCCAAGCTACAATTTTGCTTAATTGAAGAATTTATTCTGAAGTAGTAAAATTATGTCAGTTGCATAGTGTCATGCTTGGACATGTTTAATTTTGTAATTATGGTTCATCAAGATGAGTTATATTAAGTATGTTCAATCGTCAAAAACAACGAGAAGAAAATATTGAATATTCTACAGTTTCTTCTTGTGATTGTTGTATCAACAAGAGGAACTTTTTATAGTAGTAATACAGTAGTGTTGATGAATCAATTTTTGGTTTGTACGTAGTAGCATAAGTAGTAACAGATGTACCTGTAGCAGATAAGGATGTTAAGAGGACCATTCTGATGATGGATTATATTATCTTGCAGCTACAAGCTTCCATCGGTAGAGTGTGATTTGATAGTCGATTAACTTCGTGTGCTTGGAGAGTAGCAAATCATTAACAGATTTATATTTATCTATGTAATCAAATGAGTACTAATTTTGAGCAATCCATTCTGTGTTACATTAGGTCCTTACTTTTGAGTACCAGAAAAATTTCTAGGATTGCCATCCTAGCGATATATATATATATATAAATCATGTAGGAGCAGGGGGACTTCACCTTAACCCAAAATATACATCAATGATTGTCAAGCAATCCTCGCTAAAAGGGGAATGTTTAAGCATGTCACTGCTTTATATTCCTGCATATCTAGAGACTATACACATTAGTTTACAAAAAAAATTGGCTTTGTCATATCTTATCCTTATGCGAGGTAATTGCATCTTGCGTTATATTAGCATGGAAGACACTCGATAGTGAAGATTGAACAGTTATCTTTTGAATTTGATCTGTTTATTTAGGAAGAACCTAATATCTTGCTAAATATGTGTCATTTAAAATCTTATGAAGCATATTGAAATGAGCTGTATATTTCTTCATTTCCTATTGTGGTTAAACAGGCCAAATGTTCATTTTGCAAGATGTAATGAACCAATGGTGCTTATGTGCCTCTGTAAGGTGTACTATGTGGTATATGATTCAGAATTAGCAGCAACACTTTGCCAAATACCTTTATTTTGTGATTAGTCATCTATACTCGAGGCTCTTTTATTTTTACTGTTTCCTTCTCCCGGTAAGTCATAAGAAGAATCCAAAATTCCAAACTAATTCTTGCTTCAATCTCAGTGAGTTTACGTTTGACCCAGCTATATGGCCCCGTGGAGAAATGGATGAGGACTTCTTTAAGCTATCAAAGATGTTCAATGCAATGAAGTCTGTCGTCCGTGTTCCTGAAATAGATCCCAAATATAAGATTGCAGTTCTTGTTTCGAAGAAGGTTCTGATTCCAACACTGGTCAACAGCTGATTATGTGAACTGTGCTGAAATATATAAACCTTTTTTGAAGTTTAATTTTAAAAATGTCATCAACTTGGTGCAGGACCACTGTCTTGTAGATTTATTGCACAGGTGGCAGAATGGTAGGCTTCCTGTTGACATAACCTCTGTAATAAGGTTAAGCATAAGCAATTTCTTCACTATACTATGTATTTTCTATTAAAAGAATTAGTTATCATGTGAAATGATTTCTTTGTTTAACAGCAACCATGATCGAGGTCCAGACGCTCATGTGATTCGGTTACTTGAAAGGCATGGAATTCCATACTATTATTTGCCAACAACTATGGGGAAGAAAAGAGAAGTAGAGATCTTGGAATTAGTTCATGACACTGATTTTTTGGTACTTGCAAGATACATGCAGGTAATCAATGGACATTGAATTCTTGTGTTTTCTCTTGATTGTGACAACTATTCTTCTGGTCGTAACAGCAGTTGTCCGTCACGTAACTTGTTTTGTCTTGTTCATATAAGATGGTTCAAATTAAATGATTTAAACTGGTTGTTTACAGCTTACATGAAATATGATCTTCAGCATTATAAACTACTAATAAATCTTACACTTCACTATTTAAGTTGCTTGAGTAATTAAAGTTGCACTTATTTCTGCAGGTATTCTCTGCTGAGTTCTTAAAAAGTTATGGGAAGGATATCATTAATATTCATCATGGCCTTTTGCCATCATTCAAAGGTGGGAGTCCTTCTAAGCAGGTTCAATTTCCAGACCCCTTTCTTTAGATGTCATTTTCTACTCGTCTCTGGAATTTTATGTTGATAATTTACAAAGTTAAAGCATTTGTTTCTTTAACTTTTGATAGGCTTTTGAGGCTGGTGTTAAGTTGATCGGTGCAACAAGTCACTTTGTTAGTGAAGTGCTTGATGCAGGCCCAATCATCGAGCAAATGGTAATTTTCTTATGTGCATTAGAACTCCAAATTAGTTTTAGGATTCGACCTCCATTTTCAGTCTTTGACAGCTTATCATTCTATGATGGTAGTCCTAACTAGCTTTTCTCTTTCTTTTGATTCTGTGCTGCTTCATAAAGCTAAAGATATGCAAACAATCATGATTTATGCATCATTACTTCGTGACGTTATCAAGAGTATGCTTGTTTGATATGCAACTCCTTTAGACAAATTCTCAACAATCCCCTATAAATTGAATGGCTTAAAACACCTTGGGAACGTGTCCCACTCCAGCCTCTTCTTCCATGTTAACCTCTGAATTGTCTCCACAACTCCAGAGACATTTTGAAATGTGTCCACAATCATGAAGACATTTTGAGTTGTGTCCCACTCCAGTCGCTTCTTCCATGCTGACCTCTGATACATTGTCCACAATCGTGGAGATCATTTTGTATCGTGTCATGCTCCAGCTTGTTCTTTCATGGTCTGGAATAAGTTGTAGAGTTTCGTAGGATTCCCATGAGGACCTCCTCCAAGATCTCCATCTTCATAGCAATCAATCATACCTGTAGACCCCTTAAAGCCTTAAGTTTGGATCTTGTTAATAACTTGAATGCTTCGATGCTCGGATGCTACCTTATATTACCCTACCTATGTTCTGATGGTAACATAACACCGTAGCTGTTTCTGTTGATTAAAGCTAACACCATCTTAGTGTATCACCCCTTAAGAGATCCATGTATCATCTGATTTATGTTTACCATCATTTTAGAATTTCAACATCAGACTTTCACAAAGTAAACCTATCTTCTTTCAGGTTGAAAGAGTTACCCACAGAGATAATTTGCAAAGCTTTATTCAGAAGTCGGAGGATCTTGAGAAACAGTGTCTAGTAAAAGCAATTAAATCATATTGTGAACTACGCGTCTTACCATATGAGAAAGACAAGACTGTTGTATTTTAAGTATAACTGAAGAGGGAATGAGGGTATTCGACATAATTCTCTCTACATTTAGTCTGTCATACAGGAAAGTTTGTATATTCGTCTTGTGAATCTAGTATACGATTATACAACTAATATGTACAACACATTATTAAACATAACTGAAGAATTGACTGGTTTGTACCAATTCATCAAACTTTTTAGACCTTTACACAAATAGTTGGTCAGACTCATTGTTTACTTTTCCTAGATGGTATACAAAGATTATACACATATTGTACATGAGTTATACATATATTATACCAATTCTGGCTATTTTCAGTTTAAGTTGTTGGGTGAATTGTTGTGAAAGGCAAGCACAAAATAAATGTGCACGACAGGGCTATAGCGGAAGAAAACCCAAGTCAAACCTTTCCCTTCTATTTGAACCAAGAGAAGACAAAATAATGCAAGAATAAAACTGTTTGGGCAGCAAACAAATCAACCAAGCAAGAAAAATAGATCAACACATGAGACACACCAAAGTTTAACGTGGAAAACCTCTTCGGTGTGAAGAGTAAAAACCGCAAGGCCAAAGCTCCACTATAATTAACAAGAGTTACAAAAGTGTCCTCCAAAATGGTCACCAACAAAGTGCCAAACAATGAGCAACACAACTACAAGATAGCACCAAAACAAGAGAAACCAAAAGGAGCTAAAATACCCAAATCGCAGCTATTGTTCACGAGCTAAAATCTGGAGGTACAGGACTTCAAATCACCCTCTCTCAGTTCCCAATCAAAGATTAAGTTGAAAAGAATAAGCTGTCCAAAAATCAGCTCAATCGAACAAGAAACGAAGTGGGAATCGCGATTTGAAATTGGCTGTTAGGGCTTGTGCGAAAATCTGCACTTTCTCACTTTTCTCTCTATATGGCTGCTCTCAATCTCTTGTGATCTCTCTCAAATAAGACCTAAAAGAAAGTCTTACATATGCACCATATTATTGGGCTTATGGGCAAAAGTGGGCTAGACAAATTTGGGCTAAATTTATCCACAAAGAAAATGAAGGAAGACCCAAAACCTTGGACTTTTATTTATTCACATAGGAAGGGAAAAAGGCCCAAAACCCAACAATTCTCCCCTTACCAATTATGTGGAGGAAACCGCCATCCCGACGATCATGCAACATTCTTCAAACTTCCCTCTTGGCAAAGCTTTAGTCATCATGTCGGAACCATTATCATTGGTATGGATTTTGTCAAGTTCAAGCAACTTAGAATCCAAAACATCTCGAATCCAATGATACCTCACATCAATGTGTTTAGACCGACCATGAAATGTAGAATTTTTGCCAAGATGAATAGCACTTTGACTGTCGTAATAAAGCACATACCTCTCTTGAGCACAATCAAGTTCCCTCAAGAATCTCTTCATCCAGATCAATTATTTGCAACCTTCAACAACTGCAATTAGCTCAGCCTCTATAGTAGATAAAGCAACACATTTTTGCAACCTAGATTGCCAAGACACAGCTCCCCCTGCAAAAGTAATCAAGTAGCCTGAAATAGACTTACGAGTATCAACATCACCAGCCATGTCTGAATCAGTATAACCACAAAGAATAGGATTTCCTGTACCAAAACACAAACTCAGACTAGAAGTGCCACAAAGATATCTCATAATCCACTTTACAGCATTCCAATGCTCTCTTTCCGAATTAGAAAGAAAACGGCTAACAATACCAACAACATGAGAGATATTTGGTCTTGTGCACACCATTGCATACATCAAACTACCAACGGCTGAAGCATAAAGAGCTTTCTTCATATCTTCCTTTTCACCATCACTAGAAGGACAATGACTAGTACTCAATTTGAAGTGCATAGCTAAAGGTGTACTGACAACCTTAGCTTTGTACATGTTAAATCTATGAAGTACTTTCTGAATGTACTTCTTTTGTGAAAACCACAACTTCTTGGTATCTCTATCACAGACAATCTGCATGCCATGAATTTGCCTTGTTAGTCCCAAGTCTTTCATAGCAAAGGACTTATTCAATTCTTGCTTCAACTTTTTAATCCTGCAAGTATTATGACCAACAACAAGCATGTCATCAACATAAAGCAAAACGATAATAAAATCACCATCAGAGAATTTTTGCACAAAAACACAATGGTTCGAATATGTCTTCTTGAAGCACTGTTGACTCATAAAAGAACCAAACTTTATGTACCATTGCCTAGGAGCTTGTTTTAGACCATACAAGCTTTTCTTCAACTTGCAAACATAATTCTCTTTTCCCTTGACTTCAAAGCCTTCCGGCTACTCCATATAAATTTCTTCATCTAAGTCACCATGGAGAAAATCAGTTTTAACATCCATATGTTCAACCTCCAAGTCCAAACTTGCAGCCAAGCCTAGAACCACACGGATGGATGGCATCTTCACAACTGGAGAGAATATCTCATCAAAATCAATTTCCTTTTTCTGGTTAAAGCCCTTCACAACTAATCTAGCTTTGTACCGTGGAACTGGGTTACCATCTTCATGTTTCACCCTGAAGACCCACCTGTTTTTCAAAGTTTTTCTGTCTTTAGGTAACATAACCAAATCAAAGGTATGATTATCATGTAGAGACTTCATTTCATCCTCCATTGTATCAAACCACATTTCTTTTTCTTCACTTTCCATGGCCTCATCAAGACTCTCTGGTTCTCCCCCGTCAGTCAAGAGTACATACTCATTGAGAGAATAACGAGATGAAAATATTTTCTCTCTAGTAGATCTTCTGAGAGAACTCTCGGGAGCATCAATAATAGGTAGTTGCTGACCAACTACATCCTCTTGCATTGGAGCATCAACGGCATACTGGTCATTCTGAATATGATCACCATCTTCAATATCAACTTGAAGATTTTCACCAGGTGGAATAATCAAAGGAATTAGATCAATATCAACTAGGCTCTCACTGGTCTGAGAATCAACTTTCTCAGCTTTGTCAACATCTTCAATTGTTTGGTCTTCAAAGAACACAACATCACGGCTTCAAACAAGTTTCTTCTCAACTGGATCAAAGAAACGATAGCCGAATTCATCATGACCATAACCAACGAAGATACATTGCCTAGTTTTAACATCCAACTTTGACCTCTCATCCTTAAGAACATGCACAAAGGCTTTACACCAAAAACTTTTAGATGATCATAAGAAACATTCTTACCAGACCAAACTCTGTCAGAAACATCACCATTCAAAGCAACAGTGGAAGATAAATTCATAACATAGGCAGCAATATTAAGTGCTTCTGCCCAAAAGGAATCTAGCAGCTTAGCATCTGAAAGCATACATCTAACCCTCTCAACAAGAGTTATGTTCATTCTCTCTGCTAAACCATTTAGCTGATGAGTCTTTGAAGGAGTTTTCTGATGCCGAACACCATACTCTCTGCAATATCTATCAAAAGGACCAATATACTCACCACCATTATCAGAACAAATGCATTTCAATTTCTTCCCTGTCTGTCTCGCCTGAAAATTCTTGAACACATCAAGTACTTGATCCTTGGACTTCAAAGAGAATACCCAGAGTTTGTGCGAATGATCATTAATAAAAGTCACAAAGTAAAGTGCACCACCATGAGACTTTACCTTAAAATGACCACACAAATCAAAATGTACCAACTCGAGCAAATCAAGCTTTCTTGAAGGCGGATGACTCTGAAAAGAGACTCTTTTCTGTTTACCGGCTAAGCAATGAACACATTTGTTCAACTTTGATTGTTTCACTCCAGAAAGCAAATTCTTCTTAGCCAAATTGTCCATCCCTTTCTCGCTCATACGACTCAGTTTTCTATGCCATAACAAAGATGAAGTATCATTCTCCACCACATTTACTGAGCCTCTGAGAATGGAGCCCTAAAAAACGTACAAGTTAGACAACTTGTCACCACGGGCTACCACCATCAAACCTCTTGTAAACTTCCACTCGCCAGCACTAAGGGTATTAACATAACCCTCATCATCAAGGTATCCAATAGAAATCAAATTCAAGCGAACATATGGAGCATGCTTGACATTATTGAGAACTAGTTTGGAACCATTATTACTTTCCAAACAAACAGTCCCAATACCAAGAACCACAACCTCATGATTATTACCTATTTTCAACATCCCAAAATTACCTGGAGTATAAGAAGAAAATAATTCCTTCCTGGGCGTGACATGAGAAATAGCACCAGAATCCACAAACCAACTAGACTCATCGCAAACAAGATTGACGACATTTTCATCACAAGAAACAAAAAGGTCATCGTTAGCAACAACAACAACACGATTTTCATTATCGCCTTCTTTCTTTTGTTGTTTCAAATCTCTATTGTACTTGAAACAATATTTCTTGATATGCCCATTCTTGTGGCAATAGTCACATGTAACATTCTTGAATCTAGACTTTGACTTTTCTTTACTTTTATCTCTGTCATTCTGACCTCTAAACTTGTTTCTCCCCCAGTCTTCAATAACCAAAACATCGGAGTGTGAAGTAGAAGAAGATGAGCCTTGAGATCTTCTTCTCATCTCTTTATTCAAGACACCATTCTTAGCATATTCCATGGTCACAACACTGGGAGCAGAATTAGTCAAAGAAACTCGAAGAGTTTCAAAAAAGTCTACAGAGTATTAAGAAGTCATAATCCCTGAATTTCTTCATCGAATTTTACACCCATTTCGGACAGCTGGTCAAGAACATCCTGAAAATCATTAATATGATCAGAAATAGGAGTGCCCTCTTTATACCTGATGTTCATCAATTATTTCAAAAGAAACAATTTATTGTTGCCAGTCTTCGAAGCATATAATGTCTCGAGCTTGTCCCACAAACTTTTGGCATGTGTCTCATTCACAATGTGATTTCTAACATTATCTTCAGCCCATTATCTGATATAGCCACAAACCTGTAGATGCTCAAATTCTCAATCCTCATCATTCATAGATTCAAGTTTATTGGAAGCAAACACATGTAAATGCATTTTCTTGACAAATATAAGATCTTTCATCTTGCCTTTCCAAGTATGATAATTACTACCATTCAAACAAACCATCTTGCTCATATTTGACTCCATCATTCAAATAGATAATCAACAACAACCAATGCTCTGATACCACTCTGTTGGGAGAGGCAAACACAAAATAAATGTGCACAACGGGGCTATAGCGGAAGAAAACCTAAGTAAAAAACTTTCCCTTCTATTTGAACCAAGAGAAGATAAAATAATGCAAGAATAAAACTGTTTGGGCAGCAAACAAATCAACCAAGCAAGAAAAATAAATCAACACACGAGACACCAAAGTTTAACGTGGAAAACCTCTTCGGTGTGAAGATTAAAAACCACAAGGCCAAAACTCCACTATAATCAACAAGAGTTACAAAAGTGTCCTCCAAAATGATCACCAACAAAGTGCCAAACAATGAGCAACACAACTATAAGATAGCACCAAAACAAGAGAAACCAAAATGAGCTAAAATACCCAAATCGCAGCTACTGCTCGCGAGCTAAAATCTGGAGCTACAAGACTCCAAATCACCCTCTCTCAGTTTCCAATCAAAGATTAAGTTGAAAAGAACAAGCTGTCCAAAAATCAGCTCAATCGGACAAGAAACAAAGCGGGAATCGCTTCTCACTTTTCTCTCTATATGGCTGCTCTCAATCTCTTATGATCTCTCTCAAATTAGACCTAAAAGAAAGTCTTACATATGCATCATAATATTGGGCTTATGGGCAAAAGTGGGCTATACAAATTTGGGCTAAATTTATCCACAAAGGAAAGGAAGGAAGACCCAAAACCTCAGACTTTTATTTATCCACATAGGAAGAGAAAAAGGCCCAAAACCCAACATGAATGACTATTTAGTTTAACCCTTCAATTTTTCAAACTATGGCAAATTTCACACATGAGGCAAGCAGGGTCAAAAGTTCAAAACCAACCGTCTTCAAAATGAACCAAATAGGATATTTCATTGGAAACAAACTTCTTGCATAACACAATATACAAAGCTTAAATTAAAATCAACATTGCATTTTTGAAAACACACAAAAAGAAAACATTGTTGAAGACTTCTTCTTTCTTCTTTGTTCTAAGCATAGTCTTCTGAGGTTGGAAGTGGGGTGTGGGATCCAATGAAAACATCTCCATAAATAAACCCAGCCAATCCTCCACCAATGAGTGGTCCGACCCAGTAAATCCAGTTCTGAGAAAAGTCTCCTGCAACGACAGCTGGCCCAAATGATCGTGCTGGGTTCATTGACCCACCACTGAATGGGCCAGCTGCCAAAATGTTGGCACCAACAATGAACCCAATTGCAATGGGTGCAATGGTTCCAAGTGAGCCCTTTTTGGGATCTGCTGCTGTGGCATAAACAGTGTAGACAAGTGCAAAGGTGATGACTATCTCCATAACTACTCCCTCAGCTCCACTCATCCCAGCAGCAACTCCATGAGTTGGAACAGCCTGCAAAAATCCAATAACGAACTCGTTTAATTAGCCGATTAAAAGTAGCTGAAAAATTGGTCATAATTTGATCAGCTTATAAGCTTAGTACAACACGGTCGCCCAACCTCTAATTAGACTAATAATAGGATTTAACTTATTAATAGATTGTTATAATGAAACAACATACCAAACCATTAGTGACATATTTAAGGAGGAGGCAAGCAACTATGGAGCCAAGTAATTGGGCAACCCAGTAGAATAAGCCAGTCAAAATGGTGATGTTTCCACCAACAGCCAATCCCAAAGTGACAGCTGGATTCAAATGTCCACCTGAGATATTGGCTGCCATGGAAACCCCAACAAACAATGCAAATGCATGAGCCACAGCAATTGCTACTAGACCAGCTGGGTCAAGAGCTGCATTTGAAGTCAACTTATCTGCAAAAGAAAAAATTGCATTAGTACGATATACTCTGACAAAGATTGTCTCCATGTGATCAAATTTGTCACACGTTCAAGTCATGAAAATAACATTTTATAGAAATACACAAATATATAATTTATGTATAATATGTGTATAACGTTGAGGAAATGTGACTTACTATAAGCTATAGCAGATCCAACACCAGCAAATACAAAGAGTAGAGTGGCAATAAACTCAGCTAAGTAAGCCTTCAATGATCCAACACTTAAAGAGTCACCAATGCTACCAAAGGCAATCTTCACCATTTTTTTTTTTTGGCTCTCACTAAAGAATGTACTTAAATCAAAGAAAGTACAATTTTAAGTCACTTGCCAATTGGATTTTGCTTAAAACTTGATGGTTCTCATTGTTTCACATAAACTCTCTTTATATATCATAGTAGACTTGGAAAAATAATAGTAGTAATTTGTTAGGTTTTGCCGACCATGGGCCCTATTTTTAGTATACTCCGCAAATGATTGGCGCCGTCCAACCGCCCAACGCTTTTTTTGATTTATATTCATTACATTAAAGTACGTATTAATGGTTTCATTGAGATGTCTTAGGGTGTGTTTGGTACTATGGAAAATATTTATTAAATTTTTTGGTGTTTTGGTGAATAAATAGAAAACATTGTCTTTATATAATCTGGTTAAATTTAGGTAGATTTGGAATTTAAAATTTATGAATTTCTATGATAATCACATGTTAATATACAATACTCCCTTTGTCCCACTTACTTTCCTTTTTAGTCAGTCTCAACAAAATTACATATTTATATATTAAGTAACAATTTTAACTTTAGCATGTCTATTTTATCCTTGATGAAATGATTTATAGCCATACAAATTTCTACCATTCATTTTAGACCATAAGTTTTAAAAGTCTTCCTTTCTTTTAAACTCCGTACCGAGTTAAACTACCTCACATAAAATGAAACGGAGAGAGTAATAGCTAAGTTCTTCATAATTTTTTTTATAGATATTTGATTTACTCGTAAATAAAAATATATACATAGAGAGTTTGTACAAAAGTTATTACTTCTCGTGAAACTGTATTGATAGATCCGTCACGGTAGGCAAATTATGAGGGGTGGGGTGGGGTGGGGGTTGGGTTGGGGGCTATAGAGTTAGGAGTGGGATGTCACTTAAAAACTTATTTTTCTTATTTGAAGTTAATTTTCTTATTTTAAAGAAATTTATTTTTTAGAGAAAATGTTATATAAAATTTTGACCGATTAAACATAAAAGAAAATTGAAAAATATTTTTTGTACCAAACACACCCTTAGTAATATTTCATTGTAATGAACATTCAAGAAATGAATTTTAAAAAAACTTTGTTTAGATAAGCTCAACCAATACAACATTTAAAAAGTGATAATTTTTTTAAATTAAGAAGGAAAAAAAGAGAAGAAAAGGTAAGCTCCACTAACGTATAATACTAGATGTCTGATGTCAAGAACAATTTTATTTTCATGTTTAGAACAACTAAAATGACGTTCCAGCACATAAAGGAATCATTACATTAGTGTTAATCATGATCATGATAATTATAATTAAGTTTTATGTAAAATGAGGTTGTGTTTGGTATGGTTGTAAAATATTTACTAAAAATTGTTCATTTTTTCGCACCACAAATAGTACAAGTCATTATTGTAATAGCCGACCATATATTAAAAAATGATATAGAAAATATTAATGCGTATGAGATAAAATTTTATTTTTAAAAATATTTTATATCACATCAAACTACTCACGGGTGTTTTCTTGCGCGAAAAAAAGGAAAGGCTACATTTTGTGCGAGAAATTCTTGCAAATTGGACTCTCAATGGTGTTTCATACTACATACTGCGGGTCCATCATGGACCGAGAGCTCAAACATTAATGAACCTGACTCTGTCACTCTGATACTATGTAAATATATGACACATGCCTAACTCAACCCACAAGCTAGCTCACGAGAGAAGAATTGTCAAAATCTATTTAAACAGACCACATATCCATTTCTCAATCAATGTGAGACTTTTACCACTCTAACGTAAAGTTACTTGCATTGGTATTTGAGAAATGGATTTTAAAAATATTATTTAGATAGGCTTAATTAATGGAGTACAAAATTTAAAAAGTGATCCTCCCATTTTTTTAGAGAAAAAAAATAAGAGGAGAAGAAAAGGTAAACTCCATAATAGTACAAGTACTAGATGTTGTCATGAGCGGAAAAAAAAAACTATTTCCTCTTTAGAATAACTAAAATGACGTGCCAAGGTGCAAGAGAATCATGATAATATTTATGTTGATGATTCTGATAATGATAATTTAATTTAAGTATAATGATGGATGTGCTTGGAATAGTTCCCAATTCTTAACCAATTATTATTCTCTTTAATAAATTATTGTCTACTAAAATATTATCTCAAAAATATTTATATGTAATCTAGAAAAATTATGGGGATGGGTGAGAGAGAGGGTGAGAGGGTGAGAGGGTTGGATGGGTCGGAGGAGATAATTAATTTAGATTCATTTATGGAACTTATTTCCTTTACCTTCATTAGGAAAGTCATTTTTCTTATTTTATATGAAACTTGTTTCCCTAAAAAAAATATTTTTCAAAACATTTTGACTACCAAACATGGAAAAGTTGAACCCTTTGGGTGGCTCAGATGATTTGACTTCAGACTTTCATAATGGAGGTCTCAAGTTCAATATCCCTTATCTGCAAAAATAGGAATTAACCTTCTAATCGATTATTACATGATGCCTAATGTGTCGATTCTCTTGTCATAAAAAAACATGAAAAAGCAAAAATTACTTTCAACTTTTACTATAAATTATTACCAAAATATCACCCTGGTACTTCATCCCCCACCGTCCGCTAATATTATAAGTTGCATGGCATAGAAAATAATAATTCAAGATAAATACTCTTTTTAAAAAATTTACTCATAAGGTAAGACTTGATATATGTATTGATAGATGTATTGCGTATATCTTTTTTGTTTTTTGGTTTACAAGTTTGTGTGGTAGGTATTGGATTAGTGCAGTACCACTTTTTTTTTTTTTTAATCAAAAGCATATAATTTTTAGCTCTTCAAGAAGTTAAAACGTTTTTCCAAAGTTCGTATTTTATCTAGTTTTTCAAACAAGATGAAAGATCTTTTTCATAAACATTTTTTAAATGAAAAGGTAAAAGATTTTATTTAGAAAGTGCAAGTCAAACCCTTCCTATAGCAATATTGTTTGTCCCTATAATTTTTTGTTACTATATTGAAATGATATTATAAAAAACATATAACATAACCTGAAAAATATCATTATTATCGAAATGTCTGACTGTAATGTTATTATAGAAAACATATAACATATCCTAAAAAATATTGTCGTTATCAAGATGTCTGACTGTACAAAGAAGGTATACATTAGCACTTTTTTTCAGCAAGTAACCAAGGAGGGCAATAGCTTTCAAATGATTCTGCTCAACCCACATACATATCTTCAAAGCTATCATGTCTAGTGTTGATATTTCTTGTCTACATTTATTATAGAGATGAAATGAAAATTGGGAATGGAAGTTTTCATAATTTACTTTTCCTGGGGTGTTGGAACATTGGATGGTGTATTGAGAAGAAGTTAAAAACAACCTGAATACAAAGGTAAAAACAGTGGTAACTGCGTTTCTTCTCTTTTTTGCTGTATACATATCTTACAGAAAAGTAAATTAATAATTGTAGCACATCAAAAATCGCTTTCTAGAAAAACAACGGTGAACCAAAAACACGAAATCTGGACAATGACAGTGTCAAGTGCAGGGATTCAGCCCCTCAAGTTCTGCCAAAAGAAGGCACTTACATACAATGTCAATATGACAATGGTACAACACTTACCCAAGTAACTTACATAGTCAGATCAATGATTCATTCATTCTGTAGACTTGTGGCCTGAGTGCACTTCGCGCACAGGCCTGAAACTTCAGGGAGTATATTCCCTGCCCCTCCACCCTCCTCCAAATATAAATAATATGCCTTTTGCATGACATGGTTCAAGTCCATGACGTGTTGCGTCTTTACAATTGAACTAATTCTCCGGGTCCTAGGGGTCTCTTATAATAATATCTTTATCTGTCCTGTCAAATTTCCTCCACTAATACAGTTTCTGCAAGATCTTCTCATCAAGGTCACTGCTATTGTGTATGTACCTATATCTTGAATCCAGAAGACTTGGATTTGCACTGGAAGTATGATAGTTGTATTTTTCTATGAAATTTGAATGATTGAATGGTGTCTTACAGATACACGAGGATGGATATTCATGAAACTCTCCACGGCCCGGTCTCACTTCCTCAGGTTCACCCATGAATCCGCTTTGGCATGATTTCACCTTTCTAGAGAATGTGTCCCAGTCCATCTTATTTCGAGCCTGGAACAAAGCACCGAGTCTTTTGGCATTTGGTCTGATGGTCCTCTTGTGCCCCATGTACCTCCTATGGTATGACCAAGAAAACAATTAGTTCAATAGTGAAAAAAAGAAGATAGGAACAGGAATCGAAACTATTTGTAATGAAGTTCCAATTTACAAATTTCTGAGTTGCCACTATATATCATTGTGAAAAGACCAGCTCTTAACTCGTAGTCCATTTGCATGGTAACAGACGTTGAAATTGAACACTTCCAGTTTCAGTATTAACCTATTTCCAAAGAAATAGGCCGGAGTTTAAATCACATCTAATCTGAAAGTACTAAGAATCAGCAAACTTGATCTCCATATTGGTTGCTAAGTTTACAACCTTTTTACCTTACACAAGGTAGGTAGGGGTAAGGTCTGTGTATACCTACCCTCTCCAGACCTTACTTGTGGCATCACACTTGGTATGTTGTGGTGGTGGTGGTGGACCTACAGTACAATGCGCTTTAGGATCTTAATTTGTTTCTCCTTTTTGCTTAATGTAGTAGTTCAATAAATTAAACACATGCACCATTAAGCATGAAAAATATGTCCCCAATGAACAAATATTAGATCAGATATGTGAAAGTGCTAAAAAGAAAAACGAGTGGAAATCCTCACCTACTACCAGCAAGGATCTTAGCCATGTTCCCATTATTGTTCGTTACAAAGACATCACTTTCATCACACACAACATAGTCGATTGCTGCAAGACGAGAAGAGTAGGGAAGAAAAGGTTTCAGCTCATCACCAGCAACTATCTCTTTGGTATAGAAGTTTGGGAACAGCTCCTTTAGTGGCTGCAGAGTTTTTTCTCCACCATATACTTCACCGGATGCAACATAAAGGTATGTGTCATTTTTGAATCCAAGCGCCCGCAGCATAAGTCCAACTTCATGGGGTGTTAAGGGGCATCTTCCTCGCGTTCGCTCTTCATCAGGGATCAGCTCCTGAAGCCACGAGTGATAGAACTTTCGTTATCAAAAAGTATGGAGAGGTTTTCTGGGGGGAGGAGGGGTGGGGTTGCTACCAGTCTGCACTGCAATCGTGTTTGAAGTAATATGATTACTTATATTAAGCATATAGCAATAAGACCCACATTTAGTGGTATTGGATATTCATACAACTTTAATTGAGTGGATATTTCTTTTACAAATGGAACAACATAGATATATGTGTAAAACAATCATTCATTAATCCTGTAAATACCATACAACATCTGTCCAAGTTACTCTTAACAAAATAAGACATTTTAAAACCCAGTACCCTCTAACTGTGTAATACTCAAAATAACGAAGAACAATGTGCCGCAAACAGTTGCTCAGCAAGACAGATTAACCAAGTTCACTGGTATGGCAATAAACTGACAATTCTAAAATCCCAGATTGACACCTTAGTACACAAAATGAGTAGGCCACCCTTCCCCACCCTAGGGGGGAGATTAAGCTCTGGCCTTCGCATTTCTGGGAAAACTATTTCTCCAGAAGTCCCACTTCTTATTATATTTTACACTTTCAAGCTCTAATATGATAAAGGAAAAGTCGCCTAAATTGCTGAATAGTAAAGTACAAAGTCATAATTCTTTAAGAAGAGAAATCTTACAGGTAAAGTAGCCCATCTTTTTCTTATCTCAGCCAGTTCATATCTTTCTTTGTCACCCCCACCATAGTAGCACCCAGAAAATGCTAGCATATCAGGTTCAAACCTGAAATATAAATACATCAGAGCAACAAACAGTAAGTGCCAATGGAAAGCATAACTGTAAAAGGAGTTATCATGGGTAATGGACATGTACAAGGAATAACATCCGAAAGTTTGAAATTTTATGTGAGCGAAGGAAAAAAGGTACAAATTGTAATTTAAACACACATCTAATGCTTACTTAGCTAGCACAGATATTTGAGTATTATGAACTATGAAGTGTGAAGGTCAAAATATAGCTTTTCCCTTTCAACAAAAGGAAACATGGATTTTGCAGCTCACTCTGCATCTGTCCAAGTTCTCATTACCAAACCAGTGAATAAGATTTCTCCTAATCCCTAAATGTTTATTATCCCCAGAACACACAAACTTGACCACACGCTGATGTGCACTTCTTAAAATTATGAATATAGCCTGAAGGATCACTGACAGGAAACTGTACAGCATTTAGAGGTTCTTTTTATGAATAAGATTATTCAGAATATTAGGCCCACCAACATAGGAAAACCATCAGTTTCTGTTCTTCTAGGCTTCAAATGTAAACAAATGGGATTGTCCATTCTTTCGGTTAGGTACAAGGAGATTTAGCCAATACAGCCCCTTGTTCCTGTAATCATTTTTTGGTTGTTACTGCCATCATAAAGCAGAATTGGAACTTTAACCACAAAAAAAGGCGGATTTGAGGGAAAGAAAAGAGAGGTGCAAAGTACTTCTCATGTTATGGCATCATATCAAGAACAAAATCCTAAAAGTTGCAGCACCAATTTTCAGTTCCAAAATTCTGCCTTTGCTTTGAAAAATCGCTAAGCAGAGTTAAAGAAACCAAATTTTAATTTCGTAACACTACAAGTCAAACAAACCTCAAATGAACTGCAACGAAACGTCTCGCGATTTTTCGCATACGCACTACAAGTTTCTGACCAAAATTCCTTATGGGCTTAGTAAATCTTAGAGCATGATAATTCACACGGCAACGCAATTTTTGTAGCTCCTCGTCAAGGTCATTAGCAAGCCGATAATCAAATTTTGTCAACTGAAGAACCTGCACACAATTTGGAGGTCAAACATCAACAAAACCTGAGCATAAGCATCTATTTTTTACAATCAAGTTTTGACTTGTATACTCTATGAGAATAAATTGTTAAATTGTGTGTACCATGAACCGTACAATTTCACTTCTGGAAGTCGCTAATTATACTGAAGGACATCTAAAACAAGGAAAACTCCAGTAAAATTTAAATAACATTTACAAGATTGTGTCAAGCCATAAAATTCGTAGTTGGTGACAAGTATGATACACATTTATAAAAATAGATTTGAGACTATAATTGAGGAAATTTGGTTGATTGCCAAACATGTTTTTTCTAAGTGTGGTAAAACAGATATTACATGCATTTTAATGCTCCTGATAAATTTTCCACCCAGTTTTTGCCTCTTCCACTCCCTCGTTTACCAAGGAAACAAATTATTGTCCATTCCAGCATACCACTATCTGTAAATACCTATATAAACATCACAAAATGTCATGATCATGTAAATTTATGACCTCAACACAAGCAATCTGAAGGAGCTTTGAGAACAAGAGATAAATGCTCCAACTGTACCATGATATAGCTATTCCCAGAGAAAACATAGAAATGACTTACTCGCCAGAACAATGATTTCCAAACAGATCTATATGTGCCATATTTGATATTACATCTTTGAGATTGAGAATAGATAGGCCAAACATGCGCTCAAGTTAATTTCTAGAAAAGCAGAGATGTGAGAATCCTGAAACAGAACATAATTTAGGTTTCGGAGTCTTGACTGCCTAAACAGCTAATTGAATAAGAGATCCAGAAGAGTGATCACATTCCCTTCAAGTTCACTTATAATTTTCTGGAAAATATAAGGTTTGGGATAGAAAATACCAGCTAGTATAGGTGTGTAAATGATTGCACAAATATGTTTAAAAAACAGAATCAACTGTTCTGCTTTTCTTTTACTTACACGTCTCCTTAAGAGTACTGGCAATACTTGGTCCAAGTAATATTCAGGTTCTGATTTTCTGGGAACACGCATGGTATATGGAGGTTTTCCCATTAACCTCATGACCTTCTCTGGAACTCTTTTAACAACAGTGACATCCTTCGCAAGGTAAGAGATGAACCATTTAACATCAAAGATGTCGAAAAAATCACTGCAGGATAACAGGATATCTCGGTGAAAAGAGAGAGAGAGAGTCAAACTTGCTTCTGTTATTACGATCCACTATAAACTTATGCAACAGACAGGCTCCTCAAAATAAGTACAAAATGCCCACCAACCTGTCATCCTTCCAAAATGAATGATGATCCAACTCAGGTACAACTAAAGTGGCATTAAGAATCCGCGCTACAACTACAGCATCAGTTATCTGGTAAGCACGAGATAGATCCAAATGTTAGACTATTACGATACAGATATTAAATGAGCAAACATAAACTGTTTGAGAGATACCAAAGATTAGTTGATGGATGAAATCAAGTCAAGAACAGCATACTTACTCCAGTCCTTTGTTGGTTGAGTCCTCCGCTAGTTGCAATAAGTAGATATCCATTTGAAGATCGCACATTCACCGCAGCTACATTTCATTTAAGAAACGTTATACACCAAGGTATTCTCAGTAAAATTTGAAGTCTGGCAAAATTATGAGATACAGAAGAATAAAAGTGAAGTTCAAAGCTAAATAGGCAGGAGAAAGCCTTTTGGCAATAATCACAATGACCAAGTGCAAGTGCACATCAATTTTTTGAAAAACTATGTTTTAACTCCTATTTGTGTCACATATAAACAGGTTAAAACAGAATAATCCAATCCAATGGCAGACCTTAACAATAATTTATTCACTTCTACATATCTATGAGGATGACATGTGACAATAAGGCTACTCTCTACTTTAACAGACCAACGGAACATGGGATAAGACTAAGATTATAAATTAGACAAAACACATTAGATCAGGCAATGCAACAAATCTCCTTTTCATTTACCTTCTTTTCACCTTCTTGCTGGAAAGAAAAATAAATCAAGATTACAAAGGATCAAATCAGACTACAGGTGCAAGTAGCATATATAGAGAAAGAAAATGAGAGAAGCTCGCTTAAGATAGTGTAGTTATGTCCAATGTAGACATCCAAATGCACTGTTGCCCGTGCAACACCATGATTATTGAAGATGTTAAAGGGAATGTGGTAGACCTAAAATTATTTAGAAATAAGTTATCTTAATTCACCTACAATTTCCACGGAATTCCTGTGGACTTAACGAAGACAGAACACAACAAAAGCAAAGTATCTGTACAAGAAAATAGAGATACAAACTAGCTGGAGATAAAGCTAGTTGTTAATGGAACACTTACATCAGGTCCTGTGTATGACTATAATCTTTTAAGCATGGTTGGAGATTGTATGATAATGTATAGATAGTTGTGCAATTTAGGGATCCCTAGTTTAAGAGAATGTTTGACTTGTCGTAAAAGACAAAGTATTGATTAGCGGAATAAGTGCCCAAATGGAGCAGAGCAATGTGGATAATTCATATAGTCGGCCTCAACTAGTTTGGGATAGAGGCAGAGAAGTTGATGTTGTTGTCTCTTGCTAGAACGAGCATAACATTTTGGTAATCAAGAAACTGGTTGATGACTTATCACTTATGACCCTTACAACTTAATGATCACAAGTTTGGACTTTCGAATACCATTTTGTGTCTCATATTGCTAGCAAGAAATTAGCCGTCGGAGGTAATAAGTTTAGCTTGGTTTATTAATACCACTGGCTCATCCAAGTAATATATGGAATCCATATGTGGTGTAAGATGCAATGATTAGCCAATGGAACAGGCACAAGAAATTACCAAAGTATGATCGCAGCCCCATGAAAAAACTTTTGTTTGAGTTGTTAGTGGAACATGGACACAAAGTCATATACGCAGTTTCAAGTTATACTAATTCTGCGGCACACACAGTTATAGGAAAATGCAGCATTCCAGTAATTCGGTTTATATAAATCTATGAATGCAGTCATTTAGAGACTGCTGAGTTCAGACCAACTGTAATTGATTAACTGCTACATATGTGTGCATCCTTGAATAAGGATACTTTTCTTCATAAATCAGCTACATACATGCAATATATTTTAATAGAAATTTATCATTTGTTGGCAATTTTTACCTGCTTTCTCAATATCAAGTGTGGCATGCTCCCTGTTAATGTTACACGGAGGTTTTGTTCTAGACCCAGTAAGAGCAGCAAACTACTAACGAACCCCTCTCCTCCCTCCCTCCATCTCTCTCTTGTTCTAGATTCCAGTTTGGGGCAAGGCAGGGTTTGTTTAGACATCTTGATCACCAACTTAACTAGGCTTCCATATCTACACTTCAATAGCAATATTAGACACAACCTTGAGTTCAAATTCACCAACTTAAGAAACAGGACTTTTCTTTAAGTTTTAGCCAGGCAGTTGAAGGGAAAGGTAGGGGAGTGATGGTCAATGACGAAAAAGGACTATTTCCTTTAGGGAATAAAAAAGTGTGGGAAACAAAAGTGAAAATGTTAAAAATCCCATCAATCCTTAGAAGTTGGATGCTGACAGGCTCACTCTCTTTCACGTCCTTCCCATGCCAAATAATAAGAAACAAAGACTATACACTTCTGGCATGGAGGAACCAATTTTCTCCCTGACCTCTTCTCACTCAATTCTTCAATCAGACATACTCTACTTTTTATCTACTTGTCAGTAGATCATATGATTACTAATTAGTTAAGATGATAATGTAAGATGTAAATAACCAATTTACATAACCCCTTTAAGATGTCTAAAGCATCGAAATCGAAAACTCTAAGCCCTTACTTTCAGATTATGACAAACAAAATAGCATTGCCTAAACACAATACATGATATGAGTGACAACATCATAAACGGAGACAAACCAGATAGCATTGCCTTAACACAATACATGATATGAGTGACAACATCATAAACAGTTAGGACAGTAAATATCTGAAAGAAACCATGCAAAAGCATTTATGTTATAGTTTATACGTACAAGCAAAACGAGGGCCTCTCTCACTGCATCCATAGTAAGAAGTTGAATACCTTGACTTCCAAATATCAATTGGTGCATCTCCATCCTAAAATATATCAAGTAACAGAACACGTGATGCTTCAAAATACCTGGATAGGCAAAGCAAAAACTAATATTTCAACTTCATAGCTGCCACTGTTGGAGCCAGAAACTTTAGCTTTCCCTATAAACTTCTGGTCAGATTGCAAGGAACCGTTAAACTCATTCATTACTGTGTCATCCGACAGAAGAAAAGCATTTCATTACTCACCAGCAAACTTATAACATGAGATTCTGAATTCTCTCTTGGAATTCTAACCATTCCAAAAAGCAAAGAACAAGTTGAAAGTGAATTTAGAACTGTTCAATGGAGTTTACATATAATTCACTCTTTTTTTTAAAATTCTTAAACATCAAATTTGGCACTCAAGAAAAAGAAAAATGGGGGAGTTCTTTGTACAAAATACTTGGGGATTCCTTTGGGACCAAGAACAAATGAAAAGAAATCTGGAATGAGGTTATAGAGAGGTATGATAAAAAGCTGTCAAGGTGGAAAACTCAGTACCTATCCTTAAGTGGAAGACTAACTCTTATTAACTTTGCGTTAGGTGCCTTCCTACTTATATGATGTCTGTCTTCCCATTACCTGGGGTAGAAAAAAGGATTGCCAGACTGAGGAGAAATTTCCTTTGGCAAGATAACAAGGAGAATTGAAGCATTAATCTTGTAAGATGGAATGTTCTGACTCTAAGTAAGATCGGGGTGGTCTAGGCATAAAGAACCTGAGGCTACATAATAGAAGTCTTCTACATAATGGCTCTGGAGGTTCAACACAGTTTGTAAAGGTTTCAACTTAGCACCTTTTGGATGCTAAGTTTTACTGTTAATGCAATTGTTACCTTATTCAAAAAAAAAAAAAAAATGATGTCTACACCAAAAAGCTTGCTATTGAATTGATATGTAGCAAAAATCCAACAAAGATATCTATGAAAACTTCAGCACACACAGCTATACTCAAAGGAGACAATAGAGCCCCCATAACATGCCAATGCATAATTTTAATCCAATGAGAGTAGAGAAGCAATGCATCTACTTAAACTACTACTTTGTGACAGTAAGAACTCCTTTTTAACAAGATAATGTGAGAACTTGTTATAGATTTATATATGTTGGTGTATTTTAATACTGCTTAACATTCAATGCGTAAGTTCAAGTCAAGAGCTTTGGGTGCAACCCTGCCAGCTCCGCGAATATTACTCTATCCCAATTTATGTACTTATTTTTTTTCCTTTTGGGAATGTCCCAACATGTTTGACACTATCCCATTTCTACACAACCTTCAAGAATTAAAATTCATTAAGCTATTCAAAAGCCATGTAATGTTTCCTCTATCAAACTAAACTTTCAAATTTAATATGCTTCCACTATTACTAATATAATATGTAAGTCAAATTAACATCTTAAACACTCTGTGCTACCTACCAATCCATTCCAGGATGTAAGGACTAAGGAGTACATTTTACTTACTCTCTGTTTACCCTAAGAATACCCTCTCACAAACATGAAGAGAATGGCAACACAGCAGCAGTAACTTTTCCACATTAACATAAAATCGAACTTTGTCGAAAACATAGTCAGAACAAGGTTAAATCAGTCATTCTGTTTATGCCAAGAGTTCAAATTACCTGTTTGTAAAACCAAGCACCTTTGGCGAGTCGCTGAGAGTACAATTCAAGATTGGATGCAACATAACCGGTGAAGAGGGAAATCAAACCTAAGGCAAACAACATGAACCCACAAACTTTGGTACATGAGATCGGTCGCCTCCATAACCAACAGCTAAAGAAGAAATGCTGCTTCTGGGTATTAGCCAATACCCCACAACTATACCTCCACACTTTCGCCACACCCATATCTACAGCTACTTAATTTTTGATTTTCTGATACCCTTGCGCTCTCATATTACCATACAAACATCAACCCACTACAGGGAATGGACAATTAATCAGTATCTCATACAAAACGAAGCTGTGCACTGCCCACCACTCTGCTGTCTATATAAATAGTGTTGGCCGTCCAAGAGCCATTAAAAACGATTGAATTCACTCCTTCTGCAAATCCTTTTTTTCCCCAGTTCAAATCCGGGGTAGACTGATCAATAAAAAGACTCAAAATCAATTCATTATGTTTGTTGAATGTTGGAATAATTCCCCAGCAGAAGAAGCAGAGGAGCTGGTTTCACAAATCTAGCAGACTGAGTGTTCTCAAATGTGGAGTCATGAGTGTGATAGCTTTTTTTCTTATGTCTTAAAAAAGTAAAAGCATTATGACTGTAGTTTTATGATTAATGAAAATGCTTCAAAATCATTATATTAAAAGAAAAACTAAAGATTTGAGTTTTTGCAAAGAATCAATTTTATTTTTTTCTAATATGATTTTAGATAGTAGAGTGTGGAAGTCGTGTATTATGATATAAGGTTAATAGATAGTGAAATGTTTGTTGTTGTATTAGTGTTATTCTTGTAGTTTTACTTTACGATATCTATCATCATATGTTTACAAGGTGAAACCTGCTATTTTGTTATTGTTCGTATTGTTTTTTAGGCTTTATAATATCTCTCTTGTTAGTTGTTATTTTTTATTCTTCATCACTATTTTCCTCTTCTTTATTTCTGAAATTGCTACACGAAAGAAAATCCATAGACGATATCAATTGGGACCATACCTTTCTATCTTCTTCTTTCTCTTTTTGTTCCCACCTGCCGAGGACCTATGTTTCAATAACGATGAAGGCTACTATACTAGAAGGGAAATGGTTTTATGAGAGATGGTTAGATTGGATGGGCATAGTTGATCGATCGAACTACGATGATTGAAATGAAGACGGATATACTTCCGTGTGAAAGACAAAATGGCAACTAAGGGTTTTGTTGAAAACAGTCTATCTATCTTTACGAGGTTGTGATAATGTATGTGTGCACTTTTTTCAGTATCCTCTCATAATTTCATTTGTGAGATTTTACTACTATGTTATTGTTGTTATTTTACTTTTTTGCAATAAATACACAAACAAACAAGTTGGTATTGTAAAACTTAAGAACAAAATAATAATATAAAGAGGAAGAGAAGGAGACTATAGGACAAGAGGAACAATATGCTCAACTTTCTTTCTTTCAAGTTCTTTCGTTAAACACTCAACAGCTTTTGAAAGCTCTTTAGGAGTGCCAATGATATTTAAATCATCAACATACACAACTATTATAACAAAATCAGATCCAGACCTTTTTATAAAAACACAAGGACAAATAGGGTCATTTTTGTACCCTTCCTTTAGCAAAAATTGGCCAAGACGATTGTACTACATTCGCCCTGATTGTTTCAATCCATATAAGGATTTCTGAAGCCTTATCGAACAATTTTCTTGCGAATTTTTATATGCTTCAGGCACATTGTATGCTTCAGGAACTTTCATGAAAATATCGTGGTCTAATGAGCCATATATATAGGCTGTGACAACATCCATTAGATTTATTTCAAGTTTTTCATGAACTACTAGATTTATTAGATACTTGAAGGTAATTGCATCCACCACAGGAGAATATGTCTCCACATAATCAATGCCAGGCCTTTGCGAAAAACCTTGTGCCACAAGTCGTGCTTTATATCTTACGACTTCACCTTTTTTCATTTCGTTTTCGCACAAAAACCCATTTGTACTCCATTGGCTTGACACCTTCAGGTGTTCGGACTATTGGTCCAAAAACTTCACGTTTTTCAAGTGAAGTCAATTCCGCTTGAATTACTTCCTTCCATTTTGGCCAATCATTTCTCTGTCTGCATTCATTGACATATTTTGGTTCAAAATCCTCACCTTGTTGCATTATTTCAACAGCAACATTATAAGCAAAACTATTGTCTACCACAATACTATTTCGGTTCCACTTTTTTCTCGTCGAGACATAACTTATTGAGATTTCTTCATTCTCATTATTTTCACTTATTTGGACCTTATTTATGGTCTTATCATTTGTTATGTCTCGGAGCTCTTCTTGAGCAATTTCCTCCATGGTATGATCTGCATGATCATTTGTTCCTTTTCTTTTTCGAGGATTTTTATCCTTTGAACCAATTGGCCTACCATGTTTTAAACTTGGTTTAGATTCATTTGCTTTAACAATTTGTCCTACCAGGACATCAACTCGAACTGGAGCATTTGCAGCTCGAATATAAGATTTAGTAACCCTTGGAAGGTTAGTAAATGCATCTGGCAGTTGATTTGCAACATTTTGCAAATAAATCATCTTTTTAACCTCTTACTCACATTGATTTGTTCGAGGATCTAAATGAGATAGAGATAATGAATTCCAATCTATCTCTTTTTCCAACTGCTTATGTTCTCCCCCTAATGTTGGGTATACTGATTCATCAAAATGACAATCAACAAACCTTGTCGTAAATATATCTCTTGCCATAGGTTCCAATTATTTGATAGTAGAAGGAGATTCATACCCAACATACACCCCCAACCTTCTTTGGGGACCCATTTTTGTGCGTAGCGATGGGGCAATTGGAACGTATACCGTGCACCCAAAAATTCTAAGATGGAAAATATTTAGCTCATGACCAAAAACCAACTGTAATGGAGAGAATTCATGATAACTAGTTGGCCTTATGCGCACCAATGTTGTTGCATACAAAATAGCATGCCCCCATATTGAAACAGGCAAATTTGTCCTCATTAACAATGGTCTAGCTATCAATTGAAGGCGCTTAATCAAAGATTCCACTAGACCATTTTGAGTGTGAACATGAGCAACTGGATGTTCAATTGTTATCCCACTGGACAAACAATAATCATTAAAGGCCTGCGATGTAAACTCACCAGCATTATCAAGACGAATTGTCTTTATTGCATAATCTGGAAATTGTGCTCTTAATCTTATTATTTGAGCCAACAACCTCGCAAAATTCATATTGCGAGTTGATAATAAGCACACATGTGACCATCTTGTAGATACATCTATCAAGACCATATAATATTTAAATGGCTCACATGAAGGGTGAATTGGCCCACATATATCACCTTGTATACGTTCCAAAAATGCAGGGGATTCAATCCCAACCTTAGTTGATGATGATTTAATAACCAACTTTCCTTGAGAATAAGCATCACAAGAGAATTTCTTTGATTGAAGAATTTTCTGATTCTTCAAATTATGCCCATGTGAATTCTCAATAATTTTGCGCATCATATTATAATCGGGATGGCCCAACCGGTCATGCCAAATGATAAAATCATTAGGATTAGTAAACCCTTTGTTTATTATGGCATGTGATTCAACCATACTAATACTTGTATGGTACAATCCAGAAGAAAATGCGGGTAATTTTTCATGCACATATTTTTTTCCCAAGTTTACTGTAGCAATATAAAGGTATTCAACCTTTCCTTCATTGGCAGTCTCAACATGGTAGCCATTTTGGCGAATAACCTTGAAACTTAATAAGTTTCTTTGAGACTTACTATAGTACAACGCATTTTCAATAGTTAATATCGTTCCCCCATGTAGTAGTAAGACCACTCTTCCAGAGCCCTCAATTAATTTTGCACTACCAGATATTGTATTAACATAAGCCTTTTTCACAATCAAATTAGAGAAATATTTCTTTTCTCTTAAAATAGTGTGAGTTGTAGCACTATCAAAAAGACACATATCTCCATTACTCATCTTGAACCAATTGAAGATTGGGAAATTTTATTTATCTTCATAAAATTAAAGTACATCATAAGAAATATGAAAAATCAACAGTTTTGCAAGAAAATAAAAGTATTTTTTTTTTCTGAATATAAAAACAGCATAAGGAAAAACATAACAATAAAAAAACACATAAATAAAACAACATAATTATTTTCTCCAATCAAATGATCAAAAATTAGTTTTGATCTCCAAAGAAGTCTTCAACTTCCAAATGAGTAATATCATCAAGGTCATCAAAATCATCATGTTTTAAAGCCAAATTTGCTTCAATATTGTCATCATATTTTTGTGAAGGCCCTGCCTCGGCATCATTTTTATAAGTCAAGTGTGACTCCACCCGAGCATTAGAAGAAGATGCACCATTTTTATTTCCTTTTCTTTTCAAGGAATCTTGATAAAGCCTAACAAAATGCTCAGTTGCTCGGCATTCATTCTTCCAATGCCCTTTCATGCCACAACGATGACAACTGCCTCTTAAAGGATTGCTTTGAGAACCCATATTGTTCTCCCTTTTGTGGCAACCACCACAACGACGATTATTATATCGTCCCTTGCTATTGCCACGTCCGCGCACATTATTTTGGCCCTGATTTTTATTTTGTCTTCTCTCAGATTGGCCATGTGCTTCAACCTCATTTGCTTCCGGTAACGGAGCAGCTCTCGTGTGACGGGCCTCATGATTTTTCAATAAAAGAGTATTATGTTGCTCAGTCACAAGAAGGCATAAGATCAACTCAGAATTCTTTTTGAATCCCCTTTCACGGTATTGCTGCTGTAATACCAAATTTGAGGCATGAAAAGTTGTGAGAGTCTTTTCCAACATATCCTCATCTTTTATATCTTCCCCAAATAATTTCAATTGGGAAGTAATTTTGTATACAGTTATATTCACATATAGTTTTAAAATCTTGTAACTGTAAGTGAATCCATTCATAACGAGCTATTGGCAATACCGTTGCCTTAAGGTGGTCATACCTTTCCTTCAAACCAGTCCACAATTCAAGTGGATCTTTCACCGTAAGATATTCAACCTTCAATCCTTCATCCAGATGATGACGAAGGAAAATCATTGTCTTTGCTTTGTCCTGACTCGACGTCATATTACCATTGGTAATAGTAGCACCAAGACCTTTAGCGTCAAGGTGAATTTCAGCGTCGAGTACCCATGACAAGTAATTATTTCCAGAAATGTCAAGTGCCACAAACTCAAGCTTTGATAAATTCGACATGATAAAACTATCATAGAAAATAATTAAATTAGACTAAAATAAATAGTGAGTACATAAGTAATTAACAAAACTTTTTTTTTATCAATGATAATAACGTGACACATGTTATTGTACAAAGTAACATCAATTAGTAAATGTGTTAATATCAAACTTCCGAGCAATTTAAATGAACATTCTGCCTAAACATATAACTTAAATAATTTCTAGCAAAATTGCTAGACAAATTTTAAATTTAACTAATTTAAAATAGCATAATTCACTTGATGATTAGGCGAGAACATAAACCTTTTGGACTTATATATATTCCATTGTTTAACTACCAAAAATATACACACACTGTTTAACACCTAACCATTTCATAATATGTAGTATGTTATATTAGAGTGATTAATAATGAGAATTAAGTAAATGAATACATACCAAAAGCTTAACTTGGAAAAATCGAAATGATATTAGAGTTTCGTGCTGATAACGTATTGTAAAACTTAAGAACAAAAGAACAATATAAAGAGGAAGAGAAGAAGACTATAAGACAAGAATAATCCTATAAATAGTGGTGTTGAGAATAATGTTGGATACACTTGAAAGAAAGAAAGTTAGTTTACATTGTTCCTCTTGTCTTATAGTCTTCTTCTCTCCCTCTTTATATTGTTCTTTTATTCTTAAGTTTTACAATAGTTGAAAAAAAGATAGAATTTTTACTTGATTTTTTCTTTTTATTTTCAAACAAACATAAAAGGACAAAGACTTCATTATTTATAAATTTAAATTCCTTTAATGAATACGAACATCCTAAGAAAAATTAATCAGTCTTGTAATAATAATATACTCCCTTTGTCCAATAATAGCTGTCAATTATTGACTTGGTATACCCTTACGAAATAATAAATAATAAAGGTAATATTACTATTTTATTCTTTGACTTTATTAAATTTAATGTTTTGAGAAATATGTTAGATGATAAATAATATTTAATAGAAAGGGTAAAATATACACAAAAGATAAATTATCTCTTAATTTTCTATATTAGATAAGTATTGTTGGATAACTATCATTAGACGGAGAAAATAGCTTGCACTAACTAATTTAGAATATTGAGTGTTTGGGTAGAATTAAAATGATGTTTTACTTCTTCCCTCCCTCCATCTTCTACTAATTTTTTTGGTCAACAATTTGTTAGCTATTTTGACTTTTCCTTGTTCTCCTTATTGTGCTATTTATTTCCACATTTAGCCTCACAACTTCATCATATGATTCTTGCACGAGATGGAATATTTTAAAAGCTGTTGATTTGAGGACCACTCAGATACCAACAAGTAAATACTGTAATAATTTTGGACCAAAATTCAATTTTAGCCAAACTTTAGGAGGAACTACATATATTTAGTTGAGCTAATTAAGAGTCAACACGTTTACAGCCAATGATTTTAAGTCTAATAATTGTATTTTTATTTTGTGAGATGTGGGAAGAACAAGATTAATTTGAGGTCAAGAATTTCAATCTTATAAATTATAAAAAAGATAGAAAATAATTTTTGTATACAATTTTGTTGAACATGTCACGCGAGGGTGATTTATATAATGTATTAAACAGACTAATAGCAACACATTGTTCTAGAAAGGCATATTAAAAGGAATAGAAAAAATTGGAATGAAAAAAATAGAATATGAAAGTAAAGTTAAAGAACTAAAAGAATATGAGATTCTATTTCTTTGAATCTGATGGTGGAAGGTTGTCTAGTTCAATTTTTCTAGATTTGGATTCGACTTTTGAATCTTTCAACAATTAATCAATTTTACCTTTTGAATATGTATTACATATTCAAATGTATTTGAAGGAGAGGAGAAAAAAAAGAGAAAATAAAATTTAATACTGTGAGTTTTTTTATACTCAAAAATCGAAATCAATACTCTAACTAAGGGTAGCTTGAGAGATCTGATCTCACTCCTTATTAATAAGTGCTTCAAAGTCGATTAGAGTTGTGGCATGCTTTGGCCAAGATTGTTTAAAGCTAACAACATTTTTTTTTTTACTTTAACATCACCTAAGTGACATGATATTGTGGTGGGAATATGCATTAGTCATTTTTCAATATCACCTTGTCACGACCTTAAATTCCATCTAAGTGTATCATGGGGTACTTGACAACTCGGCTACAATTTTACACAATTCACTAGATGTATGTCAAATCAACCATACTGCACTCAAGTTTGTTAAGAAAATGCTAGATAAGAAAGAATAGAGAGATTTGTCAAAGAATTCTTTTAATATTATTCAAAACTAGTAAATTTGGCCGCGCTTCGCGCAGTGGAATTACTCATTTTACAAATTCATTATTAATTTGAAAATTGATTTATACTATATAGTTTATGAACTATAATGCTAATTGTTTTGAAAATTCTTTAAATGTTATAAACCATAAAGAATTGTTTATATATACTTTATAAATTTTAAACATGTTAGCTTTCATATAAAGTGTTGCTTGCTACAACAAAAAATTAACATTCTATTTGGTAGAAGAAAGAAAAAAAACTATAGGTAAATAGATGAGTCAAAGTTATCAAAATACTTGTGAATGATAGTGCTTTATCGAGCAAGAACTCATATGTTAAACTGTTTTAAATTTTTTATTATGCACTTTTCAAGTTCATTAGTATTGTCTCTCAGATAGTATAGTTACATTATAATTTTAAAAAAAGGACCGACATGCTCGTGTTTTCTTCACCTTTGGTTGTTTCTTTGTTCTTCACAGTTGTTTTATATTTCCCTTTTGTTTCAATACACTCTAAAGATAGAAATGTTCTTCAAACTCCACAAATAGAACAAACATGTAAAAGAATAACTTATGAAAATTATAGAAACATTTGAGAAGATGATATACTTGTAGTGCTCTCCACTTAAACGAATGTCTGAGATCCTAATAATTTTACCTGAAATTTTTCTGTTGCCTGCACAAAAATGACATTTCCGATGATGATATTTGGTTGCCGATAATGATATGTAACTGCATATAATCACAAAATAATTATGATAAAAAATAAAATAAAAAAGATAGCACACATACTACAGAAGGAAAGCAAACATGATTGAGTTTGATGATGCTGTATAGACTTGGGAAGAAGGATCAATTTTTATTTATAAATATTGTCTTAGACCTGTGAAGGCACAATTTAACATATATTGGGGAATTGCAACAGATGGCCAATTTGCCTAAGCAAATTTATGATGAGACGTTTGGGTTTTTCGGTT